>APFE030270289.1:0-53432 GCA_000404065.3 Pinus taeda
CTATTCTAAAAATATAATGTGAAATGGGTCCCTTTTAATTTTTGTTTCAAATTGGTATCAATTTAAAGTTCTATTTCAAAAAGGCTCGAATAAAAGAAAACATTATTAAAAGGTTGTTTTAATAAAACCAATCAAAAAACCCCCAACATAAAACGATTTATCTTTATCATTGCGATAAAGCGATCGCAAGATCGCATATCGCAATGACAAAGAGAGCACAACTTAAGGGACATCTTGATTTTCGCCGATACGAAATCGCTATCGGATATCGGCAAAAGCATAAAGTAACATGAGTAACAACCCTTGCTCTGATGCGATGCGAAATCGGAAATCGACAATCGGCGATAACACTTAAAGTGCAAATAAGCTCCCCCTCGCCCGAAGCGTTGCGATATCGTTATCAGCGATCGGCGACTCACCGTGCCCTCATTCTAAAGGACCCTGCTAACTATTCCCGACGCGATGCGATATCGCTATCGGCGATCGTGGATTCCAAAACGAAACCAATGCAATAACTTAGCATTTCCCCGATGCCCGATTACGAAAAAGGGTAAAAAGCGTAGTTTTAAAAGTAAAAGTCATAAAGGCAGTTTAATATGATTTATTCGTAATTAAGGAAATATCCTTTGAAAAGCCGCTCATCTGCATTCAAACCGCCAAATCGCCCAAGGCATGCTTCAAATAAATCATTCGGCCATTAACCGAAGCGACTGGTATTAATGAGATTGACAGGCCATAACGACCATTTAATGAGAACAACAAGCTTGCGATCTGTCCATAGATTTGATCCCAAGGCCACCTTAAGTCAATTGATCTCTATGAATGCATTCAGATATATATACTTCATTCTGTTCAATTCATGTTATTGTTGCCTGTGTTACGCCTATCTTTCGCTCTGTGCAAGATTCTTCCACAAAGACAGAATTAAGTGGGATGGGAAAGAAATCCAAGAAGACTACAATGCCTACTGCTTCGCGAGCCGCAGGGCAAGCTGTCGTTGATCCAAGTGGTAAGAAAAAAGGGCTTATATCAGGTACGACGTGCTTAGGACTTACCAGGACCACTTGGCAAGGAACGTATAATTTGATTGAAGCCGAAGAGCCAAAGGTGACCGGGATAGAAATCTCATGCGATAATACCAGCAAATCTGACGCCAATTTAAAAGACTTGGCCGACTCCTTTCTACACAGAATAGCGGCCCGGGAACAAATTCTCCCATACACGGATGTGGTAAGGTGGGAAATCCAAGAGCTCCCAATTACCAACAGATTGTTTAGCACTACGGACGGAAGGATTTTCGGTTCTTTTCGAGCCGAAGATCTAAGGCAAATGTATCACCTACTGGCAGAAGAGAAAAAATATAATGCAGCATTTCTGGAGAAATTTCGAGCAGAGAACGAGACCGAGTCTGAACCAATTCGAGGCTGGAGACAGAATCCAGCAAAACACAAGCATGAATCCTCGGGTAAGTACTCAGTTGACTCCCTATGTTCTCCTTACTGCTATGCTGGAATTATGCTGTGTAGGTTGTGGGGATTGCATGACTCCGCCAATTTTACCATAGAAATGGTCCCCTTAGTGGAGGCGGCATGTAGTGGCGAAATTATGGATTGGGTGGTTATATTATCCGACAAGTTAGCCAAATCCATTCTCGATTTCAGGTTTAACTCTCGCGTCACAGAGAGGTTTATTCCGCCATTCTATTACAGTGCCTATGTGATGGATGTGTTGTGTTTTAATTCTAAGTTTCCTGTGCTTGGATGGAGATGGAAGTCGCAAGACCCCACACCCATTCACATATATTATCAAAAATTGTGGAAGACTAATTATAAGCACCATCTTTATCAAATCTGCAACGGTTTTATGTTGCCAATTCATTACTCCATTTTTGATAAGCCTGCCCCGAAGATTTCTGAGCAAGCAGGTGTAGATTTGACCGCAGTAGCAAGTTGGTTTGGGGAGGAGAAATTCACCTACATCAGAGTTATTGGCAGTCAGGCCAGGCCGCATGTGCTACCACTTTACATCCCCGATAAGTTACTTGCCAGAGAAGTAGCTTATCAAATCAATGCTGATGGGGTTACTCAGACCCTAAAAAAAGCAAAAAAAACATGTTTGGCCCTCTTTTCCCTTACGAATTGGAATTTATACCCTGCATGATATCAAACATGCAGATAAGGAAGCTGGGAAAATGAATTCGCTCACTCTGGCTACTCTGCCAAGCAGGCAGTATGATCCGAGGAAGATCGCTTACAATGCGCTCAACCAGGCCAAATTGGCCAAGGTCGAGCACAAAGAAGACAAATTTGATGATTTGTTTGCATCGGCCGAATCGTTGTATCAAGTTAAGTCGCTTGCCAGAAATGTGTACGACGATGAAGTGCTAGTCGAATTTAACAGAATTAGAGAACAGAGGTTGAAAACTCTACCTCTAGACCTGTTAGCGACTGTTCCGATGACAACAAGATCAGGCAAGCCTGAGCAGCGAAGTAATAAGCCACCTCCTACTACATCAAAGCAGCAGGAGGAAGTGCATAGCCAGAGGCAGGAAGTAACCCAAGAAAATATGCAGCGACAAGAAGAAACCCAGGCGAAAGCCCAAGAAGAGAGCAACTCTAAAAATAATAATGATATACTAGTTGATCCAAATTTGCTTTAGCAATGGCAGCAATTTAGTACAATCATCAGCAACCTAGAGTGCTCGAAAGATGATGAGGTTTCTAAAGAAGGCGACAGGCAAGAAGCGACATCGAAACCGGTTTTGGGCGAAACCAACGACCTACCCAAATCAAAAGAAACAGAGATAATTCCTAAAGATCCAACGGGAGAAATCATTTTGCAAATAGAAGAGATTCCCCCTTTGGATGTATTTTATAGCCCTAAGCATAAAGCTATTGTAAAGCGACAGAGGAAAAGGAGAAGAGCTGATCAAGCTTCCCTATTCCTTGAATTAACAGTGACGGGCAATGTTGTGTGGAAAGAGGAATTCGACCCCTCCGATGACTTAACCAAGCTGTCGCAATTCGTTGGAGCATATTCGGCGGCGACCATTGATAAAGCATCGGAGGTGAGCAGTTTATTGAAGGCCAAGGATCAAGACATCTCTTCGCTACAGGCGAAATTATCGGAAGTTCAGCAGAAGGCAGAGCAGGCAGAACAGGAATTGCTAGTGCAACAACAGAGCAATCATCAGCTGACTAAGCAATTACAAGAGGAAAAGCAGAGGATTGATGAAAGCACAGTCCAAAGGCAAAGGGAGATATCGGCAGCATTAGAGCAATTAAGAATATCGACTGAGGGAACAATGAAAGCAAAATATGAGCAAATCGCTCAATTGACCACTCAAATTGAGCAAATGAAAAAGCTCCCTCAGGTAGATGAATTCAAAGTGGAAGCACTCTAGTTAAATAAGGCATTGGTTAATCAGGTTAAGCTCCTATGTCAGCAGATTACACAAGCAGAACCATTATGTGAGTTAGTAGCATCCATAAGCAAAAAGGTAGAAAAAACAAGGACCGATTTGGATCAGGCCGAAGAAACACTGACAAACTTTATAGAATGGCAGGATTCCAATCAAGGCCAGGCGACTAATCTATCGAGAATTCTGGAATCGCACAAAGAAATATTATTCACTGAATGGCAATCGCAACTAATGAAGGCAGAAAGAGCGATTTTCAGATGCAAAGCAACCACTGGAAATTTGGTTGAATTAGTAAATAATACGCTTTATTTGTCTAATATGATTTCCCAATGTACTCCAGGTCAATTAATAGCGACAAAGATGTTGGAGCACTCATGCTACCCGGAGCTGGAGAAAAATGGGAGATTAATCGCTGGAATCAACAGTTTAACATGGGATGCTTATTGGTTCTTCTTAATCAAGCCATACAGCCAAAGAGCCGCCTTGAAATGCCTTACGGATGCTGTCGGGTATATTATACCTAACATTCAGGATGCCACCTTCGCTGCCCAATTCAGTTTGCGCCTCAACAGACCGCCAGAAGTGGAGCCGATGCTTGCGATAAGCCAGCTCAGGTTTAAGGGAAAACAACCTGAGTCATGACTCACATCGCCGACTGCCAGATCTCCCCTGAGAAATAGATCGCATTTACTGATACCAATTTAGTAGGATTTTGTTTCATAGATTTTTTTTAGCTTAGTAGTATTTATAGACCCTTTCATGCATTTAGAAAGGGTCGTAAAGTTTTGTATATGACTTAAACCCTGAAGTTGCACTATTGTACTTCAGGGATATCTTTTATATGAAACTGGACCAATTATTCTAAATTTAATAAGGAAGGTTTTTATGCAAATGTGCACTACTGTCATTATTTAAAAGCATTTCTATGTTGAAGAAGGAATTTTGAATAGCGATTGATATTTCGGATTGATATGCAGCTCACATGGTACTATTATTTGCGTCTGTACTCATTTTTTTATATGAATTGTTGTTTAAATTTCTCTTGCTATTATCGCTTATATATATATGTGCTTTTCGCAGCATTCCTTATGCATTCCACTATTGGTTGTTTATCGCATGCTTCCCTTTCAATCGTATATATGTATCGATGATATAAACAATGAATGCAGTAATTTGTGTTTATCGCTTCATTGTGACTATTCATATGAAGTAATCTTTGAATGATTGAATGTCTCTTATTTATTTTACAGAGTCATCTACATGCCTGTTATATAGATAAATATTATTTAACACTGCATTCCGGATGAATAAGTTGTTCCCGGGATTAGTATTAGTTTCCCTATTTCTGTAAATAGAATAAGCTAGTCGCCTATCACTTAAGAAAACTATTCATCACCCATCCATCCCTTTTATTTTATTACCGGGAAACTGGTCCCGTTATCTCCATTCGGAGCCACCATCCCAAACGGAAAAGGAGCTATACGAAGGTCCGGACGGGGTGGTTATCCCCCAATGTTGTGGCAGCGATTTTCGGGCCATCAACGCTTCCTTACTTAACTTCACTAGAGCTTACCTACTTAGCTCATTTTTAAACAATCCCATGGTCTGCGGACCATGGGTAGATCTTTACAGCTGGCTTGACACTTTACAAAATAAGGGTGGACAACCCTTTATGACTCTTGACACCTTCACGCTCCGTGATCACAAAATGTAGAGAATTTACAACTTTATTACAAAATTATCCCAAAACATGGGATTTTAGCCCAAAAACTGTTCTTGGGGGAACCTGTTCCCAACAGGCCCCCAACACAAACATGGTGACTCACCCTCGAGTCACTCAGTGGGTACAAGATCTTGGCGTGAAGACCTCTGAGCTCTACCTGTATGACTGCCACTTCAGCAGTGCACTGCGCGACCTTCTTCTTCACTTCCTCAACCAACTGCTCTGTTGTTGATCCTGAACTGTTAGCCCGAAGCTTCTACTGAATTGCTTGCAGATTAGAAAGCTTGCCTTCAATGGAAGTCGTAACCAAATAAGATTCGTCCAACCAAGGCTTCATGTGAACCTTTAGTACTGCCTCTTTGTGCTGTGCTGCATCTACATGTTCCTTTAATGTTTTAGCCTCCTGTAGCTTCACCAATATTTGTGTGATAGCAACTATGCGTGTTATACCTTTTACTTCGTCATAGTGCTCCTACAGTTCTTGTGCCTCTGTCTCTAGCTGTTGTACATTAGGATCCTCCTGCAGACTTGTTAGGAACCTGAATGATTGTTCAAACAGCCGTGTGTAGTCTGCTACTCCACTTTCTACCACCGCTATCACCTCTATGATAGCGGTTGCATGTTGCTCCTTTATATCCAGCAGATTTGATGGCTGGGCCTTCAACTGTAAATCTACAATATGTAGGTTTAGCTCCAGCTAAACTTTAGCCAACTCTGTGCAAGCGTCACACACCCCTGTAGCAAGCTTGTGGACCAGTTCATTTGCCTCTGCATCGTCAGGAATGGCTAATTCGGGGACCATTCAGTAGGCTTCCCTCACGGCCTTAATCATGCACATATTTGTGTTAGTAATTTTCACCATGGAAGTGAGGGCGGTGTCTCATTGCAGGGCCATCTGTACATTATTAATCTTCTACTCACTAATTACCTACAGGGCATGCTGTTCACGGTCCCTTAGCTCTACGATCACCCCATCCTACAGTAGGTGGAGAGCCTCACTAGGAAGTGTTGCCAAGTTCAACCCCATTCCCTTGAGGGTGTTGACAGTGGGCCCGTCAGCTTTTTTTTTTTGTGGTGAGTGCTCCATTTGGCAGCACTATCGCTCGAGATTCCTTCACATGCAGTATCTCGGTAGCTTTTGAAGTACCGATAGAGAGGCTAATGGACACTATGCCATCCTATGATGCATGGATCTGCAGCTCATGCAGACCCCTCTGAATAGCCCCCAATATTTGTTGTTGTTGTTGCTCAAACTGCTGCAGTACCTCCGTGATAACATCCCTCACCATGTCTCCAATGTCATTCAAATCTCCCTTTGTTAGGTTGATTGGGTCCAGTGACATATTACTGGGCTTGGATTTCTTTCACAGCCCCACATTTTCTTTTTCTCTTGGACGTTTGATGTGGTATGACACTGTCTGTGGGTCTACTCCATGCTGCTCTGTTTGCTTATCCATTTCTTCCTCTATTTCCGGCGAAGGCAACCTCGCACCTTTGTCAAATCCACGCTTTGTTTCGCCTATCTTATTTTCTTCCTGCTGGACAACATCGCGATCTATCTGGGCCTTGTCAATAGCCTCCTTCTTTCTCTTCTCAACCAGTTTCACCATCTTGAGCTTGGCCTCCTCCCTTTTGTGCTGCACGGTAGACTTGCTCGACCCCACTGCCGAGTCTGAGGCAATGCGCCACTCTGCCAGCCATCGATCAAGAATTGCATCAATTGCGACGTCCATTGCCAAGTAAGGAAAGTCATGCCACTTCTTCTTAGGTTCATTCTGTTCCCTGATTATGACACGCTAAAACTATGCCTTAAACTCCACATACTCCTACAGTTTGGCAAACACAGTTGGCGACAATTGCAGTTTGTAATTGATAGCCATGTGTATGTCCACCTCCATCAAGATCTAAAAGATCTTGCTATCCCTGATGCACTGAGCATCCTTGTTCGCCCACAACAAAGCATAATTCCCTACTTCTGGTAGGTCCGACGCGATTGAGGGGAATTGACTGTCTTTCGGTAGCTACCAAGATACCAACACAATAAACAGCAAGAGTCACGCACAGTGGAAGGTATTGTTGAGCTCTTCTGCCTTGCAGTAGTTTGCAAGGAACTCATCGCAGAGATATCACACCCAATTAGACTGGACTCCTTTAGTGCATTGGGCTACTAGGGCAAAGACAGGTGCCGACACTTCATCTGCACAACACTTCCACATAACTTTTACTGCCAGGATCTGTGTGGCCACCTTGACTGCAAGGTCGTAGAAACTTGAGATGACATAGCCACACAACTTCTTTACGAGCTTGAATTTCTCCTTCACGGCCTCTGTGAGGGCCTGCTTGCCACATTTTCTGCCAAACATGATGGTTGTATTCTCCCCTGCATAGGGCAGCCGCATGATCCTATGGATCAACCTATCAGTGATAGGTATCAGCTCCTCCAGTCACAGACACCCATCGTGCACCAAGCATAGCAACTGCTTGATGACCAATACTGTAATGGGTGTGCCATTGTAGTGGGGCACCCATAGCAGGTTGACTAGACCTACTTTTTCTACACCCCTAAGTCACTACCGTAGTTCTAATGCAGTCATCTCGGTGGTTGTGTGAACAATGCGGTGCACTAGCTATTCTGTGACCAAGTGCAGGAACTTCTCATTGTCAGCAAAGTCCCAATATTCTAGTTTTAATAGAGGAATCGCCCCAAGCACGGACCTTCAAAGATAATCTCATATAGTTACAAAGGTATGTGTTGGGCGACCTTGCTTTCGTTAATGTCCTTCGGCACTTTGGTCTTGGCTTTGCGCAGAGGGACGTATTTGAGCAACTTAGTGATAGGGTCAGAACCCTCGACTTCAACGTCCTCCACTTCCACCCCCAAATCCTCATCATCCAACGGGATGTCCTCAATTTCTTCCTCCTCCAGCTCCAAGTTAATGGTTTTTCCCTTTTCCTGTGCGGTGGGCTTTTCCTTCTGTGGGTTTCTTCTAGGCGACGCACGCACCGATATCGCAGCCCACTTTCCCTTCTTATCCTTCACACTCTCTTTGGTCGGGGTAGGCTTTGGTATAAGCATCCGTGGTGACTTGGGGACTTCAGCTAGTCCCTCTATAACCTCTAGAGTAACTCCCTCTGCCTCTATAACAACCTTTGGCATAGCCCCCTCAACTGTCACTGCTTCGACGTCCATAGCTGCGGGTCTTGGGATAAAATCACAAATGAAATTGTTGTTGGACTCTAGAAATCGATCAAACATTAGGTAGTCAAGCAATTCTTCGAAGAATATGCGGATGCTGCACGTCTGAGAGCTCACCAACTCAATGTTCAAACTGCCAAGTTTTTTTCGTTGGGCCTCCACTTGTAATTTATAGGCCATTTTGAATTCAAATCCGACCGTTCCCCCCACATTTGGTTCATTAATGCCGGATTGATGGAAGATTTCCAAGGATCTTACCCATATATTTTGTCTTAAATGTCGACTGCCCACTCCATTTGGCCACATTCTCATCGTCAAATCGTGAACAGTGACTTTAACAGTCATTTTCCGGATGACCTGCGCAGTTGTTCCTTGGGTATCACAGCTCTCTTTACATTGTCGTGAACCCTGTGACATTGCTTCATTCTGCACAATCTTCCAATCACGTAGTTCCGTAACCCAGGTAATGTAGTTTATAGTCCCGCACCTCCTTTCAGCTGCCTGGAGTGCTAAGACTATGCTACCTTCATATAGTCATCTGGCCAGATCACCAGTGTATGGCTTCAATCAGCTACCATTCACCTTTCCTGGGAAGGGATCTCCATTCAATTTAACCAACTGAACTACTCCACCATCGGTAATCCCATTAATGACATAGGGCCCTAGCCAATGCATTCTGAATTTCCCTAGAAATTTATCAAACTTGTTATCATATAACAAAACCAGATCATTTACCTTAAAGGCACAATTTAATGCGCTGATCATGCCATGCTTTTTCGTGATGCTTTTGGACCTGTTGGTGAAATCCAACCAGAAATATTTCTTCCTCAAGCTCAGCAAGCTACACGAGCCTCTCTTCCAGGGCTCCGCAATCCATCATACCTGTGAGTGCTGCTATGCACAGACTAGGCAGAATTTATTCCACGGGCATCACTTCTTCAGCACTATATACAAGCCTAAAGGGTGTCTACCCATTCAACTTTTTGCATGTAGTTCGATAGGCCCATATTACTGTGGGTATGTGTAGGTCCCAATCACTTCACTGAGCATTGTAAACCTTGGTCAACGCATTCTCTAACACCTTATTGAATGCTTCCATCATCCCATTAGCCTGTGGGTTATAAGTTGTGATTTTTTGGTGATACACCTGAAATTCCTCTGTCAGCATGCTGATCATCTTATTCAGAATGTGCGTACTGCGATCGCTCATCAAAATCTTTGGACACCCAAATCTCATCAGTACATACTCAAAGAGAAACTTCATAGCGATCGCTCCTGTGCAGTCATTCCCAGGTTGTATCTCTACCTACCGACTCAAATACTCAGTCATGGTGATCATGTACCATGTTATCGTCTTCTTTCCTTGGGGTTGAATGGGTCCCACAAAATATATGGCCCATTTCTCGAAAGGTTGTAACATTGCCTATGGGTTTAGGGGCAGCTCATCTCTCTGTGATGGCCTACCATTCTTTGACACACGTTGCATGCCCTGCAATAGGCTTTGGAATCCCAATGGAGGGTTGACCACCATAACCCTGCGCGTAGAATCTTATGTGTGGTCACTCTTCCAGCATAATGGCCTCCCATGGGACGCCCATGAGAGTTCGTGATGATACTGCTTCTTTCAAACTATGGTACATATCATCGCAATACTTCATCAAACCCCATTTTGTACAGATGTCAAGCAATGATAGAAAAGTATGCCACACGCACCAATATCTCCATTTTTTGCTAGACAGTGTAGCTTTCTGGGGTAGTTCCTGTCGCTAGGAAGTGTATGATGTCTTCAAAGTGACCATCCGTGATGCACATTACAAATATCTACATGTAAATAAATCCCTCCTCCAAATTAGTGGGTTCTTCCCCCATTTTGATGCACGACAGTTGGTCTGGTCCCATGTTTATTTGTCCAGTCATCACAATAACTTCAAAATTATACTCCTGGAACAATAATAACCACCTACGGATTTTTCCCCCCAACACAGGCTTATTGACTAGGTATTTCAACACAAAATGAACCATATACATTTTAAAATGTCCACCCAACAAAGAATGTCTAAACTTCTAGAGCGCATACGATGGTCCAAGTCTCCTCTGCCAACCTGTGTCATTACTACTCCTAGTGCTATACATGATGCGTCTACATGTACATGAAACTCCTTCCAATCTGGGAAGACTAAAATCGGTGTGGTGACCATTTTTCCTTTTAGCACGTCCAAGCTTTTCTGAAGGTCCTCATTCCAACAGAACGTGACATGCTTTTTCAACAACTTCTCCATAGGCGGGGTGATCTAGGCATAGCCCTTGATAAACTTCCCGTAGTACCCAATATGTCCCAAGGTTGTGCATAGTTGTTTCACACTCCTCAGCACCTCCAAGTTAAGTATCACTGTGATGTTCTTGGGATCTACCATCATTCCCTGTCTACAAACCACATGAACCAAAAAAATCCCAAAAGGAACACAAAACAAACATTTCTTCAGATTGAGCGCAATCTGGTACCTTTGAAAAGTATCTAGCATTAAGCGCAAACTAGCCACATGGCGTTTTACCAACCCAAACACATTCCAGTCATCAAAGTACACCTCCAGAAAATTATGAATGAAGTCGTTGGATGCCGCAATGACTACGCGTGAAAAAATCACAGGCGCATTCTTCAATCTGAAAGGCATTACAGTGTACTAAAAACATCCCCATTCAGTCGCGAAGTTCATCTTGATTCTATCTTCAGGCACGATTTTGATCTGATGGTACCCAGAAAACCCATCAGTGAAGGAGTACGCTTCCTGGCGACCTAAATTATCCAATACCTCATCAGTGAACGGAGTCGAGAAAGGATCATGCATGCAAGCGTCATTCAACTTCCTGAGATCTATGCATATCCTTATTTCATCCTTCTACTTCTTTTCTTGCACCACCATTGGGCTCACCCAATCAGATTCTTCTATGGGCTCAATGATGCCTGCCGTGAGCATCTTATCTAACTCTAAGTGGACCTTCTCCCTATACTTCGGATTGAGATGGTAAGGTCTTTGCTTAACCGGCTTCGCATTGGGTTTTAACATGATCTTCATAATGCCTAGGTCTCCTATTGTCCCCTTTAACTCCGTAAACTTGGTAGGGAACAAATCCTGATATTCACGGAGTAATTCAGCGACCTTATCTACCATCATGTCATCCCAATAATCTCCAATCTTCATGAATTTGGGCTCTGCCTCCATACCAATATTTACCTGTTTTGTTTTCAGTGGCGTGGTTACATCAGGAGTCTCTATCTATGGTCCCTTGACCTCACGGTGACCCTCGGGTTCAAGGATATCAATCTTTTGGGGGTCCTTGTCTTCTTCTTTGATTGTCACGTTATAACATTCCATTGTGTGGCTCAACTGAGTAGTCTAATCGAGTTGAATTAGATCCAAAGGATCCAGAGGTATCCTAAATATCACTGCTTTAACTTATTGTAGCGCTTCGTTAATAATGTCAAACCCATATTTGAAGCTAAACGTCATTATGAATACTTTACACAAAATATCCCATTCTTTTATGCCATGGTGGAGCTTTGTCGCCAAGTACCAGTTCATCGAGATGACATCCAAGGTGTGACAAAACAAGTGCACCCATTCAGGTTGAGGCTTTGTGCCATAGGCCTTAGCCATTTGGCCAAGTGTGCGCGCAGATTGTCCTTCCCATCATACTTGTCTGTCACTCGTACCTTCGACTTCCCAAAGCATGTTCTCATCATCCTCCTACACTTGGGCTAGTCGTTAAAGCTACCCTTGTGCGTATGCCACCATCTCGTGGTCGTAGCACAGAGTGCCCAGTCTAAAGCCTTGAAGTGCTTTTTCTCTCGTACTTCCCTCTCAAATGCATCCAAAAACACATCCACATTATTCAATCTCTCATAAGTGGGTAGATTTCATGCCTCTGGTGACACACAGTGCAACAACTGGGTCATCATGTTACATCTGAGCGTAGCTACTTCATGTAGCTGATTCTGCCAGTGCTCTAATTCTTCACTTGAGTCTGAGGTGCAGGAACTCTTGCGATCCCATGTAATTTAGCCCACTGTTAGATTCACCCAATATTGGTCTCCCATTGTTTTTTTATATATGTAGTCCAAATCGTCACCACTTTCGTAATCGCGAACTGGTTTAGTATAGCATGGTCCTTCAGCAGGATATAGGGGTACTATTACGTGAAGCGATTTCTTTTCAAGTATCATCTTTTGCTTCTTTAGGTTGATTACCCCATTTATGTTAGTAGCCCAATCAATGCTAAGGAGCACATGGTAGGGGTTGTTATCATCCACAATTTCTATCACCTCAAAGTCAACAAATGTTTTCGTACCTTCAATAGCTACAGTTACTCCTTTCAACCATCCCATAGGGACAATTGTCTACTAATTTGACATCCTTAACTGAATCGGGGACCACTGTAGTGCAGGTCTCCCCATTCTCTCCCAAGTCTGATTCAACAAGACGTTTGCATCTCACCCGAGATTGAGAATAACCTCATCCATTTCATATTCTGCTATTTGCGTGGTGAGTCTCATCTCACGCCCTGTCCTTGCCTTATGCTTACCAATCTTTCGTAACACGCACGGTTCACCCGGAGCATTTTTGGTGCATTTATTTATAAGTTCCTGTAACTCGTTCATAGCCTTTCTATCGCGCAACAACTTCATGTAGGTCTCCAGAAAGGCCGTAAGCATAGAAGGGTCCATTTCCTGAACAGGGTTATCCTGGCTCCCTGAGGTAGAGGCCTCGATGAAGATCTTTTTTGCTTCTATGAATGTTTCACATGCGCGATCCAAAGCAAATTCAACGTCCTTCGCCACAGCTTTGTGAACCCATGCACTGTCTTCGAGTTGTTTCCCCTTATCGTTGTGCATTGCAATTCCACTTCGGAGCACTATATTCATTCGGCTCCTCTTCACGAGGCTCATCCCTCATCATCTGTAAGTTTTGAGTCAGTTTCTTATCTAAAATGGGGGTCTAACTTCTTGTCATACTTACAAGAACCTCCCACTCCAAAGCGTAAAAAATTTATGATCTAGCTTAGATTGACAAATGAGGAATTAAGGACTTTAATTAGGTGTGTGTCCTTGTTTATACTGTTTTAGTGCTTATTTTCTTATGCTGATTTAAAGACAAATAATAGTAAAATGCAACAAATAGACAATCACACATAACAACAATATAATATAGGAGTTCACCCTAATATCATGGGCTACGTTTCCTTGAGCTCTAGTCAACTTGACTAAGCTCTTTGGGATTATGGTAAAATTTCTTTTACAAGTTCCACACTAAACTCCAAAGGTTTACAACTGAACCAATGGGCTTAGAATACCATCTTATCCCTGGTTGTCCTTACTCTGCAGACAGATCTAGGCTTCTCTATACTAGATTCCTTCAATTAGTACAGTAAGCTGACTTGAGCTTTTGGATGGCACTAACACCCTCAGAATTATGCTAACTATCTATGGAACTCCTTCTTCTATCTTCGACACACATCAAACACCAGAACAAACTGATCGTTTGATCATTTGCTATTTTGAAACTTTGTTGTAGCATCTTGGCCCATAGAAGTCTTCATATGCTTCTGAAAATCCCCTGAATGGATTCAGAAGGTCCTTCAAAGTCAGAATGGACTGTTGAATCACTGAGAATGAGCTTTGGTAGCTCTTGCAACTGCCTCCAACCTCTGGTGGCTTCTGAACTCCAGAATCAATATTCTTGGATGGAACTCTCCATGAAGATGACCTCTTTAGGTTCTATTGATCATTCCAATATCTTCAGAAGGCTCTATTTAGTCTAGCTAACCTCTTGGTTCACTCTTGAGCTCTGCTTCTGACTCTTTGAACTCTTTGCAAAACTCCTCTATCCCTGTTTCCCTTTGGAATTTGGAATCCATCATCTGTCAACTATTCTATCTCTGCTTTTATTTGACAGCTCAACCAAATTTAGCTGTCGCATCTGACTTCCACTAAACTTAGCACATTCAATAAACTCTAGTCATTCTACTAGGTTGACCGTCGAGGTAGCCATTTATATTATTGCAACTGCTGGGCGGACATATGTGCGATATAACCCTGATAGTTAGGGACATTCAGCCATTGAGCTTTTGCGGCCGGGCTCATCCTGGATCATCAATTTTTCCTATCATCCAACGGTTGTCGCCAATCTCCGCCATGGATGTGACCCCACTAGATCCAACGGACATCGCTCATATCGCGCAGATTTCTTGCACAAATGATATCTAACCGAGGGTGCGGGATAAGAGCATTTTTACTCAGCTACATGTCGCTTTCTAAATGGAATCGCGTGATCTTATCCAATTACCGCTTCCAGCCTTTCACCCATGTGATATACCATTTACCACTTTGGCCAATACAACCCACGTGATTTATTTGGATTTAATGAAAAAGCACTTTATAAAAGGTTTTGTGCTTAACAAATAATTTAGCGCTTTAACAAAGGATTTAACGCTTAACAAAGGTTTTGCGCTTTAAGGTCAAATGAACCCTTTTAACCCTTTAACCTTTTACCCTTAGTTCTTTAACCTTGGTTCTTGACTGCGGTTGAAGTCTTGGATCATTTTTTGATCACTCCTCCTCACTGAGAATATTTTGGACCCCAGAAGACTGATACACTGATCTAAACAGTAGATGAGAGTATGACAACCTCTTCTTTCAGCCTCCATACACTTTCCCTGCATGACTAGTGTCTATGACCCAAAACTTTGAAGCTTTCCTTCCTAGATGCGCTTGTTCTCCTGTTAAGAACTATCCTCCTGTTAAAAATGGTTTTCCTTCTTGAATTCATGTAGAGCTCCTACTGAGAAGGTTACAGAAGGAATTTTGAACCTCTATGCCTTGATCATTGATCCAAGGTGTTTCAAAAAATTGTAAGATTACATATTATTAATAGAAATGTACATTTGTACCAGTTAGTGTATGCTTTTCTGACATATTGTTAAAAACAACCAAATACAAGAAAACAACTAGATGGCCTAGACTCTTGCTTCATCAAAAGAAATAGATTTCACATATTGTGAATTTCCATCATGGGTTTACATCTTTGTACAAATAATTGACTAGTTAACAAGCCAACAAAAACATGCCTTTACAACAATTGACCCGTCAAGTTAAGCATGTAAAAAGAGCTTAAGGATTCTTTTTCAAAGATGAAACACTTCATCACTTTCTCCCTTTTACAATCTTGGAGACCAAATCAATTTTTCCCAAGTCAATATTACATTACATGTAGTTTAAAAAGAAAAGCAAAGCAATCAACCCTTCACGTTAATTACACATACATGTTTAGGTACAAGGAAATCATCAACATCCCTGTGTTCACACTGTTATAGAAATTTTTGGGCACTTCAACCCCAATCATAAATGTCCATAAACTGAGTGCTCCTAAGTCCCTAAAAGTGTTGCTTCATTGCCTAAAGGAACAAGGTCAGCTGATTACATCATCTCCCAGAAGTTCTCCACTAAAAACTGCTCATAAATGGTCAAAACATGACCATACTAAAAGTCCAGTGTAGAGGGTGCGATGCATATCACCTTCCCAGTGTACAGGGTGCGATGCATACTGAATTTCTCCTCTGTAGGGTGTGATGGTCGGGAATGGACAAATGGTAGGGACAAAATGCGAGGTGGAAGATCATGGAATCTTCCAAAAGCTTCCCCTCTGCCACTTGCCTCTCTATTTTCGACCAGGGATGAGTAAGAGATAATCATTCTCCAAGTGGAAGCAGTAACTATAAGAGAGAAGACACTAATCAAGACCCCAGAAGACGACTCACCTCCCTATAATCATCTATATATGGATCCCTCATCACAGAGATCCAGAGGCTGGAATTTTGTATCTTATAGAGAAGTGCTGTTGGTTTTCCGGTGTATATTCATAGTGTTGGGTGATCTAAACTTTGCTTGAGGTGAAGAAGGGCTTTCTAGCTGGAGGATGATGCTGGGTCAAAACATATGGTTGTAATCCTCTTGCTACTTTTCATATTAATAAAGCTATTCTAGTTTTCCTCCATATTCTTGTGTACTTATTTATATATGCATGTATATGGTTAACACACATCTGGTCTTGTGTTATTTATGAATATATATCTTTGTTTCTTTGATAGTAGTATGTTGCTGTGATTCCACAGGTGCTCTTTGAAGCTGGGCAGATGAAGAAGAAGCAGCGAAGCTCTATCAAGAAGGAGAGGAAATCCAGCGCAAGACTAAGGTTGGTCTTCTTGGTCTCCCTCTTGTCTATTTTCATAAAGGAAAACAAAAGTAGACTTTACTTGTTTGTTTCTAAGATAGCCACCCATCTTAGTGGGAATAGTAGCATCCGAGTGGACACTATTCCCGGTAACATCCACCAACATGGCATAAAAGGGACCTCAATGCAAACATACATAGCGACACATGAGTATCCCATCAACATACAACAAAGGGATCTCAAACACAACGTGACGAATCATGACAACAAGTACATCGAACAAATGATTCTGCATCACATCAAGCAAGAATCATGAAAAAACATAAGATACAAGGTCCCACATCAAACATCAAACAAGGATCTGTGCAGAAAAATGCATAGCAAGAAGAAGTACATCAACATTGCATATACCTCACATCTAGGGACCATTTGAAGAAACGGATGTCAAATTGCTAAATTTGGCCGTATCATCGATCTTGTTGTGTCAAATCTCATGGAATGACTGCTCACACACTGAATGATGACACCTGCACTCCACTTAGAAAAGTGGCCGAAAAATGAAATGAGCGAATGGCATATTTAAACATACCATCAGATTTGTGGCATCGAATAGTGCAAAATCAATTGCCAAATTTCTGAATTCTAAGAAAATGAAAATTTGGGGATTAAGGAATCTTTTAGATTCCCCCTAGATTCCTTAAATATTCCCTCCTCTGGGTCCTCTGCAAATCTCCTACTCAGAGCAAGAAAGAGACTGCGCCATCGGGTTCGTGTCACTGAGAGGTGTAAGGTTGACATAAAATTTGTCCAATTTGGACACTGCAAAACTTTCACCCTCCATGAAATTTCGCTCAATCATGGTTTCACCTGTAATAAATTAATTAAAAAAATATCGCCTCGATTTCTGTGCCCACTCCTGGTCCTCTATGTTGCCTGGGTGCACTGTGCAAAATGAAACTTTATATAATTGCTATGGTGGATTAACCAATGAGTTCGTTGTGGCACATTGGTAAGATTAGCAGTTTGTTTAGGAGGGGTTGGGTGGTCAAACCCTGCCCCTCTCTTTTTTTAATACATTATCAATCGCATGCATATTTTTTAGGAGGGGTCGAGTCAGCATTGGGTGGCCCACTCCTTAACTCCCGCAATTGTTTGTTAATTTTTGAGTGGCGCATTAAATGGGGGTGGTTGTGTGTACCGTGGATTGTACATGGTATATGGAGGCGCATTGGTTTATGTGTGAGGATGCCCGGGAGGCGGGCCGACAACACCAGCCAGGAAGGTTCGAGCCCTGCCACCCTCGGTCTATGGAGATGTGTTAATATGGTTTTGGGTGTGGGCCAGGTCCACCAAAGGTGGCCCACACCCACCTCATATATAATACATGGGGTGCGGTTGGACCGGCGGGGTCATGGCCGTCAATCCTTTTAATTAATTTTTTTTTTTGTTATATGGTTTTGGGGATGGCAAGGGTGGTGGCCCACCAACACATTCATATTTTTTTAATTTTTTTTTTTTAAACAAGGCATTTTTAAAATTTGTCTAACATAAGGGTTATTAGACAAATTAAAGAGGCAACAATTTCGCCCGCTTCAGGAACTAGATTCCATGCTCAGGACTTGGTTAATTTGTAGGATAGTTAAACATGGACCACACCCAACTTTGACCAGAACTTTGACTAGATCATTCTCCCTCATACGAGCTCGGATTGATGAGCCATTCACACTACTGCGATCATGACTACGAGATCTACGCTTTGGTCTTGGCTCGAAAGCATTCTGATCACTTTGAGTTTTGAGCTTCCATAAGCCCTCTTTGTCTTGTGTCTACCCTTGGAGCCACCTGGATCACAAAATGATAGAAAGTGTCTTCAATGAAATCACATAAGTGCTCAACTAAGTGCACGCTATCATCTGGGAGGCTACACAACCATCGATGTGGAGATTTGCGAAGTGTGTATCCAAGCAGCAAGGTGGCATGTTCGTCATAACATCCATCTTCCTCATGAAGCATGGAAATAAAGTCATGTAAGAACTCAGACCAAGCCACTTCATCTTCACCATCATATGTGTAAGTGGAAAAGAGATCAAAGAACTCCCTCGTGATGGTGACATCTTCGTGATTCGAAAAACATTGCGGAGGGAGAAGAGTGCAAAAATCCATGATATATATGCAAAGGTTAAAAACAAGATGAGAGGACACAGCTTGTCATTTGGCCCTCCTTCTAGTGCTAGAAATGTTGATGGTGTTGGACCCATCAACATGCTATGGGATCTTGTTACACAGTAATTTGTCACCGTTGGTCACCGTCCCTGTTACCCTTGTTTTCGTACATTGGAGGACACATTTATGGACTTGTTACCAGTGACATAACCTAAAAACACTTGCATCATGTTCCCCTAAGTATGTGCTTCATTTTCCCTGAAGACACCTTCTGCAAATTATCCCTAAAAAGTTCCCTTTTTCCATTACCGCGGGTTCACAGTGTCTTACCCGCGCCAATGACTCAGTTCCTCAAAAGGGGGTGCGTCCATTGACGCTCTGTCATAGAGCAACACCCACGCCACCTAAATTTGGTCATGATTTTTAGCCAGCACGCATCCATATGTTTTTTCCTTCTTTGACATGAAGTTCTATGAAGGAAAAATCCTCGAGATAATCCTCGAAAGTCATTTTTTATCCATGAGAACTATGCTGAGTGGCTTTTCAGGGATAATGCTAATCTACAATAGGTGTCCTGGTACAATGTATATTCCTCCCTTCTCCATCTATAAATGGCCATCCTCATGCATTAAACCAGTTAGTTTTTGCTAGAGCTTTGTGAGTGCTAAAGTAATGCTTGAGTGATAGTGAGAATATTGAAGTATAGTGAGAATGGAGATGGCGTAGACGTCTGATTAAATTTTGGATTCCCGACCAGCTTCTTACGGATTGGTTCACGACTTTGTTCATTCCTCAAATAGCTCGGGACATTGCTATGGGAGCGTGTGTTACTGAAGAACAAGCTATCACGCGTGCTCAATACCTTGACTTGGTTTATTCCCAGTCAGGTACATTGTATGATATTTTGCCTGATGCCCCTAGACCAGGAACATCCAAAGCTCCGCCAACACCTACTGTTGACGGCATTATTGGGTCTGTTAGTTCATCCTCTAAAAAAAATTCTGCGAATCCTGGGAAACAGAAGTCCAATGCTCCAATTGAAACCACTTCTCAGGTTAGACCTCCTCCTAAACCTACCTCCGAGGTTAATGCCGTTCAGTCAACCAAGACAGACAAAACCTCGAAATCAAAAAAGAAAGAGAAAGGGAAAAACAAGTCGGAACAACCTAAACAGGAACAACCTAAACCTCAATCTGAGGAGAGTGCCAAACGCAAACCCAAGTATCCTTGTCTTATCTGTGATGAGGATCACTATACCAAGGACTGCCCTCGGCGGTCTGAAGTTAGTTGTTTGTTGAAAGGCGCTCCCGGGGTCCCTGCGGTGCTTAAAGAGCCCTTTCCCTCACAACAAACTCAAATGGTCGCTGACCCCTCTCAACCTCCCTCTTCCTTCGGTTCCCAAGTGTTCATGGCAGGAACGATACCTATTAATATCAGTACTCGAACAAAGGATTATCCATCTGCTGGGAAGGAGCCTGAGGTTCCCCCCAGTGCTCCTCCGTTCAGTTCAAGCCCTCTCCATATCGAGAAACCTAGTACTGAAACGCCTATTCGACCCCCTCCAAAAGGAGTACTCCGGAAATATTCTTACAACCCAAATGCCCATGCTGCTCAGCACTATAATATCATTGAGGATTTAGCCCAGACTCCGTCTGCTATGTCCGCTTTAGAAGTTCTCCAGAGCTGCCCCTCTTAGAGGAAGTCCTTTCTATCCGCTATTGGCGGCATAGACCCGGCTGACTCCGATTTAATTACCTTTGACTTAGAACGCCATACACAGAGACTGCCTCCTCAAATTGCATTCCTTATACAGGTTGTTATTGATAAGAAAACTATCCATCGTACAGTCATCGATGAAGGTGCTTCAACCTGCATCATGTCTGTTTCCTGTTGGAAAGCTATTGGTTCTCCGACGTTGAGTCAGTCTCCCACCACTTTGGAAGCTTTCGATGGAAGAGCATCCCATCCTTATGGTATACTCCCACGTTTACCCATCTCTTTGGAAGGGAAAACGGTCAAGATGGAAGTTGAAGTCGTTGATGCTACTCTAACCTACAACCTCCTTCTCGGACGCAGCTGGATTTATGCAATGCAAGCTGTTGCTTCATCTTTCTTTCGTATCCTTCGTTTCCCTCACCAAGGGAAGATTGTTACGGTCGACCAGCTGTCATTTTTCGCTTCCTCTTCGGAAGGAACTATCCCTTTCGTGGAGCATACCTCCAAGTCAATTGAAAGTCTAGGTCACGGGATTTTCAAAGATCCCGCCCTCATGGGTGTTTTTCCGACCCCGCCTCTGAATGTCGCTTCCGTCAATATGATTTCTACTTGTCTTGATCCATGGATCGTTCCTCCCATTGACCAAGTAGATTCATGGGGTGACCAGATGCCATTGAGTCCTGCCGAACTCAACTACACCGAAATCGTAGCTACATCGGCTTCTTCATCTGAACTTGCTCTTTCCAGCAAGATTTTTCACACGTTCACTCCATCCTTAGGGCTTGCAGATCAAACTTCTTCGGATCCTTTAAAAGAAATCTTTTCTTCCGACGAAGCTATTATAGAGACCATGTCTCTCGAGGAACCTCCTTGGCACGATACCCACCATCGTTCCTCGTTGCTCTCTGTCCCTCAGGATGTGCCAACTCCCTTTCAACGGTTTGCTCCTTGTTTCCCATTTCCATTCCTTCAGTCACCTTTTCAAGTTTACCAAACCTCTTCTGAAGGTAATATGGAAAACATTACGCAAACCCAGCCAATCGACATCTCTGTCAAACCAGGGATCGTCGAACATGTTCATATTGGAGTCACTTGTACTCCGGAGGAGATTCAACTTTATTCGAACCTTTTTCGCGAATTTCGTGATGTTTTTGCTTGGTCCTATGAAGAAATGCCTGGCATTGACCCCAGCATAGTGGTGCATGAAATCATCACGTACCCAGGTGCTAAGCCCGTTCGTCAACGTTTACGTCAAGTACACCCCCGAAAGGCTGCAACGATCAAGGCCAAAGTCAAAAAGCTTCTTAAAGCCGGTTTTATTTACCCTATCCCACTCACAGACTGGGTTTCTAATATCGTACATGTCACTAAAAAACAGGGAACTATCCGCGTTTGTGTTGATTATCGTGATATTAATCGGGCTGTCCTAAAGATAATTTCCCCACACCATTCATTGACCAGATTATTGACTAGTGTGCGGGAAGCGAGATGTATTCTTTTATGGAGGGCTTTTCTGGTTACAACCAAATCAATATTGCTCCTGTTGATCAACACAAGACCGCTTTCATCTGTCCGTGGGGTACCTTCGCCTACAAGAAGCTCCCTTTCGGTCTCAAAAATGTCGGCACTACCTTCCAACGTGCAATGTCCTACGCTTTTCATGACATCCGACACATTGTACAGCCGTACCTGGATGATCTTCCAGCTCATTCAGCCAAACGTCAGGACCACCCTACTCATCTTCATGAGATATTTCTTCGCTGTCGACACTACCGAATCAGGCTTAATCCTCACAAGTGTGTCTTCTGCGTCGAATCGGGTCGACTTCTAGGATTTGTCATCTCCCACGAGGGTATCCGCCTGGATCCCCTCAAAGTCGAAGCCATAGTGAATCTCCCTCCCCTTGCTACCTTACAACAATTGCAAAGCTTGCAAGGAAAAGCGAATTTTTTACGTTGTTTCGTTCCGAACTATGCCGAGGTGGCTAAAGGTTTTACACGATTGCTTAAAAAGGATGTCCCTTTTCATTGGGATACTATGGCTCAAGAATCTTTTGAGCGTCTCAAGGGTCTCCTTGTTTCTGCTCCATTGCTTCACCCTCCAAACTATCATCGTGACTACATCCTATATTTAGCTGCCGCCGATACCACTATCGGCATGGTTCTTGTTCAAACTGATGACGATGACACTGAGCACGTCATTTATTATCTCAGTAGAAACCTCTTAGATACGGAAACTCGATATGCACATGTCGAGAAGTTGGCATTAGCCGCTGTTTGCGCTGTCCAACGTTTCCGTCATTATACTCTGCTGCGCACTACTACAGTGATTTCCAATTGCAACCCTATGACATATATCTTGTCACGCCAGTTGCTGGGGGGCAAGTACTCAAAGTGGATCGTCATCCTCCAAGAGTTTGACTTGGAGTTCACTACCGCCAAGTCCAAGAAATCACTGGTTTTTGCTGAGTTAATTTGCTCTTTTCCATCTTCCTCTTTGCCATCTCACAACGAAGATCACATTCCGGATGAGACCTTGTTTCTCATCAGCACCCTCGACCCATGGTATGGTGACATTCTTATATATTTGCAAACGTCCTCTTTTCGCCCGGGCACTTCCAAAGATGCTCGGCGAAGGATTCGTCATCAATCTCAACCATATCGTATCATTGGAGATACCTTATATCGCCTCGGCGCCGACTCTGTTCTCCGCCGTTGTCTTACTCACGAGGAAGCTGAGAGAGTCTTGAATGACTTCCACTCAGGTGCTTGTGGTGATCACATGTCCGGATATGCAACCGCTCAAAAAATTCTCCGTGCTGGCTATTTTTGGCCTTCCATCTTCAAGGATTGCATTCTTGCGGTCCGTTCCTGTCACGAGTGCCAAATTTTCCAACGGAAGATGCGAGCACCCCCCACTCCTTTGCACCCTGTTGTTACCGTCGGCCCTTTTGCCAAATGGGGCATTGATTATGTCACCTGTAACCCTCGCTCGGCCGGGGGGCATGGGTTTATCATCGTTGTCGTCGATTATTTTACTAAATGGGCCGAGGCGATGCCTACACTAAATGAAGACGGTCACACAACGACGCAATTTTTATTTAATCATGTTATTTCGCGATTCGGCGTCGCGCAAGCCATCGTCACTGATCACGGAAAGCATTTCCGGAATCATATGATGACAGAACTGACAACCCAGCTAGGCTTAAAGCACGATTGTTCTACTCCATACTACCCTCAGTCCAATGGCCAAGTTGAAGCGATCAACAAGATTTTAGTTACCATGCTTCAGCGTACCATTGGCATGCACAAGTCTAACTGGCATTTGATGTTGTTCCCTACTTTGTGGGCTTACCGAACTTCCGTGAAGGATGCCACTGGTTTCACTCCATTTCAACTAGTCTATGGACTAGAGGCTACCCTTCCAATCGAGTGTGAAATCCCTTCGTTAAAATTAGCAGTCGAGCTACTTCCTAATACTACCCCATTAGAAGAACGTCTCCTTTATTTATAACGGTTAGATGAGACTCGTCGCCTAGCCAATTTGGCCATCGAAACACAAAAGAAGCGAGTCAAATCTCACTTTGACCAGACTGTACGTCCACATTCTTTCAATGAGGGAGACTTAGTTCTGCTATATGATCAGGCAAATGATAATCTAGGACCAGGAAAGCTCGAATCCATGTGGCTAGGCCCTTATATTGTCAAGAAAGTTTTGGAAAAAGGGGCCTATGAGCTAATTGATTATGAAGGAAATCCTCTCGCACAGCCCCGAAATGGGCTGTATCTGAAAAAGTACTATGCGTGATGCTAGTACGCTTCATTTTGTATATACATGTACTCTAGAAAGTGTGTTGTGTATGTGTGTTAGAATTTTTATAGACTTGATTGTCGCTTATTGTGTCTTTCGCTTCTTGTGCAGATGTCTAATACGCCTTATATTGGTTTCGCTGATGGTGCTTGTCGCAGTACTCGTAACTTATCCTCTGCGGCATGGGTGATCTATGATCCTCATGGTGAGCTGATAGATCTTCAAGGTGTCTGTTTGGGTCGTACCACAAATAATGTCGCCGAATATTGCGCCGTAATCGAGCTCCCACTGAAGCAATTAATCTTGGCATCGGGCATGGTGGTAAACCTGGATTCTCAACTTGTCGTCCTCCAGCTCAATAGGCATTATTCCGTCAGAGACCATCATATTCTAAGGTTGTATTTACGTGTAAGATTGTTAGAAAGGAATTTTGAGTTCATTACATATCAACATATTCCACGACAATTAAACACATTATCTGATGCATTGGCTAATCATGTATTAGATAGACATTTGCGAAATTTGTAAATAAAACATTATACAAGCAAGCACATGAAAACACAATAAGAAACCATAATCATATGTATATATATGTGTGTGTCAAAATATTTGTGCCCCGCGCGTTACATAATCCAAAAATGATACATGTCCAAAACTCATACAGCTGCTGACTGCATGCTCCTCAAAAAATATGCAAAAAGGAAACCTAGGCGTCTAATCACGGTGATGCTCATGATAGCATGTCACCGCTCGCACAAAACATCTCAATAGACGATGGACACGAGTCGATACTCCCACCGTGTGCCTCTGTTATGCTCTAGGCACATCCGCCAACCTGCCATAATCTGGAATACCTCGAGTGAGTGCCTCGAGGTTCTGTACAAGATTGTCCTCACCCTCTACCTGAGGGTCTGCTGCAGGTTGTGCTCTCCACACATTATGGGGCAAGTCAGCTGGTTGCTCTGTGCCAACATCTGTATACATATATAGACGCTGTAAGAGATAGGCATGTATTAACAAAAAAAATTTAAATGCATAAAAACATTAAAAAACAAAGAGTTCTTACCCAGCTCCTCATCCCAATCCTCTCCGTCAGGCAGAGGGAGATTGGGATCTCCAGTAAAATCCGTGCCCGCATAGGGCCAGTCCTCAATGACGATCATCTGGTGTCGGAGCCAGATAAAGAACTCGGGCTTCCAGGACATCTATTGGCCCCCTCCTTCTCTGGGCATAAGTTCTGCCCATCGATGCAATCTCGGTTCCCTCAACACTGGGTCTGCCACTATTCCCCCGGGTACTCAGAAGATCGGCAGTCGCTCTAGAAAAAAAGTCACCACGATCGACCCATATCCAAACTGTTTGTTTCCATCTCGCTTACACTTGGTAAGCTGTCGTTTAATGTTGGTGGTCACTGCCGTGGCCCAATCAAACATTGTAGGATGGAGACACTCAGTATCCAGCAGCAAATGATTTTTGTTGGCCTCGTGGGGTGCCTGTATGCCAGCTGCCCGGGTAATGGTGAATAGAATGACTCGTAGGACCAGATCGGGCACCATGTTGATATCCACTTTCTTGCTGTTTGTTCCAAACCGTGCACCAGGACAAATTCTATCCTTCACTTCCTCGATCTTCTCCCCGGAAGGTCGACTACCTGTCAAGATAGGCCGTGCACCTCGCCGTGACAATCCAATGATAAAATAGACATTGGAAACATCCAACTCCAATGTCTGATCCTTCAGGCGAAATACCTGATCTTCTACATCCCAAGCATCCACTATGAAGCGTAGTAGCTCACGTTGTGCGCGTAGGTATGAAGTATGGAAGAATTTTTTCAATCCGCAGTCTCTTAAAGCATTCATACAGTCATCGTTCTCCAATGCCAGGGCATCAACTTCATTATGCTCTCGTTCCTTCCATTCTAGAACCATTTTTAGCGAAATCCTACAACCAAAGGCCAAAATTTCAATTGTTAGATCATTATTGAAACACAAATTGAAACGAATTTGCAAATTTAATGGTCCAATATGGTGAAGAATGAGATCGCGCGGTTGGCGCGACTGTTTCTAAAACAGTCGCGTTAATGGCGCGATCCCTATAGGGAAAAATTGCCATTAGCGCGGTCCCGTGCTGGAAACCCGCGCCAATGGCGCAACCCTAAAAATTTGCAAATCCCTTTGCAGGGGACTGAAATATGGACAAAAAAATTGAAAAATGGAATGAAAACAGAGCTAGAGATGAGGCCTCTTACCTGTTGCAGACGGCGGCTCGAATGGTCTCCTGGATCGATTGCAATCAGCAGCTGAACTTTGCACCAAAAAACCCTCCAACAGTGAACTCACAAGGTAAAAAGTGAAAAGTAAATTTATTTTTTACTATTTTACTATTTATAGCATTATTTTGACCTAAAAATACATTAGAAATGATATTTTTGAGTATTTTTGGGATATTTTCATGTCGAAGTGGGTTTTACGCTATTTTTTGAATGATGATAGGACTTGGTGCAACTTAAACGAGCTTCTTTTTAACTTTTTCAAGCTCGGTAAAATATGAGAAAATGTTACTTTACAGTCTGCTTTCAGCTCTTTTCTTGACCTTTTAAAGAAGAAAATATTGCCGAGTTATCCCTCTTGGCTCGTTAAACGTTACTAAGGGGCAGTCGTTTTAAGTTCTTTTATCGACCGTTAAAATATAAAAGATTACCGGGTTTTTGTCATTTCAAACTCGTTAATGGTTACGAAACGACGTGGTTTTGATCACTTTCCTACTTTTTCAGGTCGAAATCACTATTCATGAAAAGTACTCCTCGGTCGTAATGATCGGGCGGTTCTTTCGGGCATCATTTTATACTTTTTCGGGCCCGAGAGACATAACTTTACGAAAAAGGGCACCCCTGTAGTTTCCTTTTCTATGTCTTTTTCAAACTCCCTAAACATGAAAAAGACTCCGAGTTTTACCTGTGTCGAACTCGTTAAACCCTGACGACATCGGACTCGTCATTATGACGAGACTCGAGCTTCTCCTCCCTAGGGCTCGTTAAACTATTACTAGGTTGGATTCGGCCGAAGGTCGAACTTATACCACAAGCATATGCTATCCCCATCAAGCTTGTTAAAAATAATTGGGGTACTCGCCAGAAATGGTGGGGGAAAAAGGAAAATTTTTGGAACCATAACTATTGTCGTGTCGGCAGTATGTCACTCTTGAACATGGCACATTTCTGCTTTTGTGTCGGGATGGGGGTATCTCATCTCATTTCTCACTTGCCTCCATGGGTTTGGGTAATCCTATTTGACCTCTCATCTGCTCATTGCCTCGTCATCATGACCTCTGATCCATTGATGTCAAATACTGCCAACTCCAC
This sequence comes from Pinus taeda, assembly GCA_000404065.3. Taxonomy (NCBI): domain Eukaryota; kingdom Viridiplantae; phylum Streptophyta; class Pinopsida; order Pinales; family Pinaceae; genus Pinus; species Pinus taeda. The sequence goes on from APFE030270289.1 coordinate 27,616, forward strand.
CGTCGTGCCGCCGATATGTTCAAGAGAAGTTGACCTCTGCAAAGAAACAACCTCCACTTGATAGTTCATACCATCTAAATTCATAACATTGTCTCTTTCTGTCTCGTGTCGATGATGTGGGAAACATTATGGCCCACCTTCGATGAAGATCACTTCCTGTCGACTTCAGCTCATTATCCAGGAAAGTGACCTAGAGACTCCCTTCCGGTACCTTGGAGCCTGCATGCCTCAATGGCAGGTTCTTCGTGTTCGACACGAGGTTTTCATCATTGGCCTCTGATCAGATGATTCTACGGGTGTTCGACTTTGGATCACTAATTCACATGCCGTAGATTGTACCTATAGTACCTTGAGGGCCATTGTCATTATTGGTGGTTCCTCTCGCGTCTGTTAACAGTTCTCATCATTGGCTGGTAATCAGACGATGTTCATGCATGTTCGACTTCAGCTCACATGTTCACATGCTTGAACTTGTACTTATGTTTGGGTCGAGATGGAGCGCAAGACCCTGGATTGTGTCTGTTGTAATCCAGGCGTGATTTTTGATACATGACTCATTCACTGGATGGCTGCGACCATACCTGAGTCACTTCATTGATCCTCACCAGATGGCTGCGTCCATACTACGAATCTAAATATCATGTACTCTCTTATGGATGGCTGCAACCATACCACGTACATCATGTATCTGAACTATCAATTGTATCTCTCAATGCAGATTCTCGGCGGCAGCTATATATGTTCTTGTAAAGCATTTCACCCCTCTCTCTCTCTCGGGCCTCATGCTTTAGGGGGCATCTGTTACACAGTAATTTGTCACCGATGGTCACCGTCCCTGTTACCCTTGTTTTCGTACATTGGAGGACACATTTATGGACCTGTGACCAGTGACATAACCTAAAAACACTTGCATCATGTTCCCCTGAGTATGTGCTTCATGTTCCCTGAAGACACCTTCTGCAAATTATCCCTAAAAAGTGCCCTTTTTCCATTACCGCGGGTTCACAGTGTCTTACCCGTGCCAATGACTCAGTTCCTCAAAAGGGGGCGCGTCCATTGACGCTCTGTCATAGAGCAACACCTGCGCCACCTAAATTTGGTCATGATTTTTAGCCAGCACACATCCATATGCTTTTTCCTTCTTTGACATGAAGTTCTATGAAGGAAAAATCCTCGAGATAATCCTCGAAAGTCATTTTTTATCCATGACAACTATGCTGAGTGGCTTTTTAGGGATAATGCTAATCTACAACAGGTGTCTTGGTACAATGTATATTCCTCCCTTCTCCATCTATAAATGGCCATCCTCATGCATTAAACCAGTTAGTTTTTGCTAGAGCTTTGTGAGTGCTAAAGTAATGCTTGAGTGATAGTGAGAATATTGAAGTATAGGGAGGTTATGCTACCAAAATATTGAGAGAGAGAAGGTCTTGCAAGGCATATATAGCTGCTGCTCGCCCAGTCAAAGGAGGATCTGACGTCAGAACTTGGTTGTATTCTCTTTTGTTTTATTAATAAAAGATAGATGACTACTGTTATGGTTCCATTTGCATTTGTCATGGTTAATGTGAATTACATCCTTTATGACTGATGTGTAGCTGCTTTTATTAGATTTCACGCTTGTGTTTGTCTTCTCTTTGCATGTGCAGGTGTTCGTCCGCGAGGATAGCGGAGAATCGTGACCGGTCAGAGCAAAGGAGTGAGAGTGGCATCTCTTCATCAAACTATAGCGTTGGAACCCAAGTAGGTGTTCTTTACCCGCTTGTTAATCGCAACTAGGAACTTGCAGAGTAGCATTGATTGATTGTTGCTAGACCCCATTTGGGGCTAGTGGGATCGCCTCTGTCCGCAGAGGGGATTTACCTCTCCAACAGATCTCCTGGTAAGAATTCCCAATTAGACCTCATACCGTTTGGTGTAGGAGTCCCAACAGTGGGTTGTACGATAATACCTCAACCGCATTTTTGCATAGAGGAAAGGTAGATAACTCTATTGGTAGCAAGGGTGTGACACCTACAGTTAATCAAGGAAGGTGCATGAGAGGTCCTAACACATGGGAGGTTTCTGAAATGATCGTTGCATGTAACCTCCAGTTGCTAAAGTAGATCCCTGAATCAAGGGATGCCTTTGCATGCTACCTTAGGAGAAGTAACCCATGCATGGAAATCCATTTTTCTTGGTCCTGGAGGGAACCAGTCAACTCAACTACATATTCAAAAGGCTACTCAACTTCTGGGAGAAAATACGCATTTATGAAAGGGAGCTAGGCTAGCTACCCAGGAGATTTGCCCAATTTCTGGGCAGAGCAGCTCGCTACTACCCAGGCTTATGCAATTCCTGGGTTGAGAAACCTTGTTGGGAGGAAGTGCACAATTTTCTGGATGAAGCTTGACAGGAAGATTTTGCAATTCTTGAGCCCAGCAGGCTGCTAGATAGAATTACGCAATTTCTGGAGGGAAGGTAGGTTGCCCTATAGAATTTCGTAATGTCTTAGGGAGCTTCTTAGCCTACAACTGGACCAAGTTCGGAGGAACAACCTACGAGGGGAATGCATCAAGCTCTGGTAGACAGGTTGTGTTTCTGCAATAAAATCACTAAAGCTTGTGTACTTGACGAATAAAGACATGCTGTTGTGAAAGGTTGGTAAGGAGGCTCCAAACCGAAGCTTAGGCAAAATTTTGGAGGGTGGTTGTAGGTGCTATAACAGAACCGATACTTAAACCATCAAATCACTTTATTTCTTATGCCATATTCTTCTAAACATAGAAACGGATTATAGAGCAATGGAATAGAGGTGACACTACATGATGCCGTAATTTATTGCGAACATGATCTATTATAGTTGCTTGAAGACCTTTGAAAGGAAAATATTTGTCATTATGGTTGAAGGGAACTAATCGTTACCTTTTGGATATTTTATCTAGAATTCCACAAACATGTTATTGTACATATCAAGGATGTCACCCAATCATATCAGCCTTAGCTGCTTCATTGCACTAGTGGCCACTATTTTTTTTAAATAAATTGTTGGCATGGGAGATTTTGTCCTATTATTGGAATTTTACACCACATATCCTTTTCAAAATCAATAAATGTTTGTTTTTCTGAGCTAGTTCCTCCTAAAATTTAAACAATTTTTCATTTCTCACTCACCATTATTGCAATTATTGGGATGAGCATGAATGAGGGACACCACTCAAGATGGTGATGTGATAGAAATGGAAGCATAATAGGCTAGGATTTGTATGTATAAACATACAAATATCAATCAGTTAAACGAGAAAAAAACCAACACTTAAATCTATGTTGGAAAGGAGAGAAATTGTCCATTCAATATAGTAAACAAGTATGTTTTGTTACACAGACATCTATGACATGCCCTCGTAATCATTGTCACTACCTTAGTATGTAAATAAACTGTATAAAAGAAATAGGAACTCATTTGAAGAGTACATCACCTCCATGGTTTTACCAGAATTAATGCACATGCAAGGTGATATTTTCTATAGAATACTCATATGTATCACACACAACTCAACCATCTCAGAAAAGTAAATGTGTTTGGGTAAAATCAAATTAGTCTTTTGTTGAGTCTCAACATGTCGAAATAGTATTGATAGAGGTAATTATAGATCGAGAGGAGCAGTTCTTAGGTTCAATTGAGGATACATAGCGGAATGGGTTTCCTTAGTATTTTCAAGATGAAGACATTAGCTCAAAAACAAAAATAGAATTTCAAAGGAGGTGAACTTAATCAAATCCACCTTAGTAATAATATTGGTTGGTAGAAAATTATTTGGCAGAGCATGATGTGATAGGTTTGAGTAAGGAAAGATTCTAATGATTGCGAGGTTGTTTTCTCAAAAACAAAGAATGAACAAGTCAAACCAATAATGTAGAGTTGGTACGTTAGCCCAATATTCACCAAATGGTATAAAAAGGATAATGTTAGGATGGATAGCTGTATTAGGTAGCTAGGGAAGAGAAAACTCCCAAGCCATAAGAGGAATTCTGACAAGTAGAGATGGAAGAATTAATGGACGCATGACTAGGGATGAGGGAATGTGTTTCTAACTGGTGCATAGGTGAGATGGCAGGGAACATTTTTTCATTCCACATAGTTCGAGTTATAGCATCTCAAAAAACATTAATTGCGAAAGGGGTTGAGGAATGGATTTCAAATATCGCCAAGGTCAAGAAGAGACATGGGCAAAATAGTCAAGTGTGGGGCTAAAACCATTAAGTAGGGTAGGTATATGGATTCTATGATACCATATAAAACATAGACTAATTAGTAGATGAAATAAGATAAAATTGACATGCATATTATTCATAAATATGTACATATTAATGCATATGTCTTACCCTTGGCTTTATATTCCAAGAGGTCTCTTGGATTTTTGTGATAGTTCACATTCGTACACACCAAACCTTAACAGATTAGGTGTCCAACAATATACTATTTTTCCCATAATTTTATATAGAAAAGTTGATCTTAGAGATTAAAAAACGTGCATAACAAATATATATTTCTCTGTTGAAAATTATCACTCTAAAGTTATGTTCCCATAAATATGATCTAACATGTATATAAGATTACACTTTAAACAAAAATATATATCCATTTAACCAAAAATTGTTATTAACTTTTACAAGTATCATAAGTTTACATCACCCACAGAGAATCTACTTAGCCAAAATTATTACTTTAAACTCATGTCCTTCAAATATTCTTCAAATAGTTACAACTCAAGAAAAGTTATTCCTTTACCTATCCAAAATCATAGCTAATCATAGCTATAACTCTGGTTCATAAATATTTGCTTCATAGGTAGTATGAGTGAACATGTACAAACTTAAATTGAAGAAGTCCATAAATAAATAAATAAATAAAAAAGAAAAATGAATATATGTTTATTTTTATACATCTCAAACAAAATATACTTCCACTTTACTATGAACTTATTAGTCCCTGTCCCTTGTGGCATGGGACTATTAGTAATTGAATTGTTGCTTTGACATTAGTTCCTTCATCAATTAACCTAAAGTTTTAATTTCATATTTCATAAACCATTTTCCCTCAACCTATCAATTAGATACACTTATTTGTTTAAACAATAAGATATTTTTTCATGTTATTTGGCCTTTTCCCAAGGCTACAGTCTATATTCTTCATATAATTTCTTAGGGTAAAATAATTCACATCGTTCATATTTTGCTAACTAAAAGTAATGCTAGCATTAGTCGTTGCCATTAAATGTTTACTTCAATGCTTTTCTTTAGCATAATATATATTACCGGAAAATGTTCTCATCAAGCTTCCATGTACACCACATGGCTATGTGCATGTAATCTAACCACCTATCACTTCCTTTGCATAACAATACTCCCAACCTGCATAACAATAATTTATCAGACATATTCATGAACATTTTCCTATTTTTGTTTTGTCTCTTTAGAATGGTTGGTGCTTCTATCATTACCTTCGATGAAAAATAATAGGAATGGTCAATTCCACTACATCTTGTTTGGGAGGATGATGACATCCAATGATTTTTCATCACTGTAAGCCCTGCATCCTGACTTGGAGGATGGCAGACCTTCAGTGAGTTTTCATCACTGTGAATTTCATTCTCTTATGTTCATGATATTGAATAAATAATTTAATTCAAAACTTTCTTTTTGTTCTAAAAAGGAATAATATATTAATATCTAAATGGTGTTGGCTCCTGAGGTAGGGACTATAATAGGCACTAGAGGTTTGAAACCTTTTTTTCTTTGGTATGAAGAAGTGGTATTTTTTGGGTTTTATTATGCTTGTACTTAGAGTACTACTAACCTTTATGGGATTCAATGAGAGCATTAGTTATACTATATTATCAAATAGTGATAGAAGTAATAACAAGTTGTCCTATGTTCACCATTGATCCATTGTACCATAGTTTAGAAGGTACATTACGATTCCTTCATCAAGCATATGATACAAAACAACATCAAATATTGAATTCCAGATCATATAAATATGTAAACTATAGGAAGAAGTTAGCTTACCTTGTATTCAGTTCATGGGATCCTGCCAGGAACATCATAATAGCTCATGTACCATTTCACAAAGTTTTTCAGACCTATTTGGAGATCTCTAGTGGGCCTGTAAGCCAAATTCATGCATGCTAGGGTGGCATTGGCATGAACGAATGACACATCTCCATTACTTGGCATTCTAAGAAAATTCTTCTTGGTCTTCACTTTCAGTGGTTCTTCTAGAATCGTCACAAGTGCACATCTAATTTTTTCTCATTTGTTGCAAGAACTGGCAGCATTTTAAGGTTTCCAATATTATTTCTTCACCATAGTTGTAGAGTTGGCCCATTCATTTGAAGGGGAAGAAAATAAAAGTGATTGGAGTTGATTCATGCAACCACTACTACCCAAATGAGGAAGATTGGTTCTGAAAGGGGGACAGAAACTCCGAACAGTTGGTACTTTCAATACCCCCTCACGCGGGACTCTCTTGTACAAACGACCAATTATAACCAACCTTCCAATTGTTATGTTTCCTCAATAACACCACCAAGTAGTGGGCATCTTATCCTCCATTCACAGAGTTCTCCCTCAAAATTGTTTCCCTTGCTTGCTTAAATAAGGTATTGTTGTTTTATATTTTTCATACCTATATATATGGATGCCTTTCCCTATTCTCGAAAGAGGAACATTCTAACTCGGCTCTAGCCTCTGGGGGTTATCTGGAAACAAGTTACCCTTCATAGAATAGGGTAACTGATTCAAAGAAGAGGAAGAACCTCTATTATCCATTGAATAAATGCTTCCTTGTTGAATGCAAACTTTTGAATTTGTCCCTAGTGCATAGTAACTGTCAGGTCTGTATACTACTAGTGTAACCCCTTTTTGTTATTAGTGCAACCTCCTTATTATATTGTTGTACCCATGTAGTCCCCCATATTGTTATTATTGTGCCCTTACATTATTATTGTTATGTCAACTCTGATTATATTATGACCCCTTAGACTCCTATATATAGAAAGGTCTTGTCATTTGTATCATCCAAGAATATTTCATTTGTTTAATGTAAAGTAGGTTTCCCCCTTGAAGAGGCTGAATTCTAAGGTGTTAATATATCTTTTCTATCTCTTTGTGGCCTGCTTTCATAACATTTGGTATTGGAGCTTTGGATTCTAGGGTTTCACTGCTCCAAACAGGTCATCGTGGTATTTTCGCTATACCATTTTTCTGCGACGTTTTAGAAGCTAAACGAGAAACCCAGTTGAGAAGAAATATCGTTGAACCTTGGGTCTGAATTTCAGAGCTTGTCTCACTATATTTTCGGAGATATGATCTGAGGAAGTTATAGTGTTTGCAAGCTCCATAATTTCATCTAAAATAGGTCATCGTGGAATTTTCACTATAAATTTTTTGCTACAAAGTGTAAGAAGCTAAAACCAAAACTAATTTGAGATGAAATCGGTCTAAATCTCAGATCCGAATTTCAGATCTTCTCTCGCTATATTTTCGGATATATGATCTGAGTAAGTTAGGGTTTTTGAAGACTCCCAAATTACATCTTAAACAGGTGACCTTAGGAAAATCATCATAACTTTCTCTCTAAGAATCAGATTAAAATTTAGTTAGAAGTTGCAGAAAGAGGATGGACTAGAGTATTTTGTGTGTATGTTTCAGATCCGAATGTCAAAACAGTGACACGTAGCACGTCATACAAGTTCACTATTATGAAAAGGTGTATAATCATGTCCGCTTGGGAGATTGTTCATAAATCTTTCTTGGAGAATCCAATTTCGATTAGACTGGTGGCATTGGAAAGAGGACACAGAGGATTACTGCAGGTCATGATTTTAGAACATGAAGATCCTAAATTACAGAGTTACAATCATTTCAATATCGAGCTCCTAAAATCAAGAAAAACCGAGATGAGGAAGTTTGATGGCAAGGATCCGGTAAATTGGATACGACAGATGGAGCAATATTTTGATCTACATGAGATGCAACTATTACAAAAGGTATGTATTGCATCTTCATATTTAGAACCAGATCAATTTTTATGGTATAAATGGATTTGTTCTCATAAACCACTTGTTACGTGGTCAATTTTCACGAAGGAAATGATAGCACATTATGAGGATACAAAGAGAAACACCTTCTTTAGCCAATTGATAAATCTAAAACAAAAGTGTTCAATGGCAGAGCACATTGAGGACTTTCAAGAATTGAATATAAGAGTAAATAATATTCTAGAGAAGCAAAGGATTGATGTCTTCATAGGTACTTTAAAGGATAACATTCAACATGAGGTTCGTCTTTGGGAACCTGATTCATTGGAGAAGGCATTCAGGTGGGAAAGAAAAATTGAAAGCGAAATTATGGAGCCAAGGAATCCCAACACTCATGACTATAATTATGGAAGTGTTTCTTCTCCTAGCATTTCACAACCTACAAGGTTTACACCACAACAATTGGAAGAGAAAAGAGAGAAAGGGCTTTGTTACAATTGTGATAGAAAATGCACTAAAGGTCATAGGGGTGCTGAGAAGAAATTATTTTACATGGAGTACGAAGAAGAGGAAGAAAAGGATCAAGAAACTTCAAAAGAACAGGATATACACCAGGACCCAACCGCAAAGAAAGAAGAAATGAATCTGACCATATCTTGTAAAGAATTGGAAAGAATTACCACTTCTCAAACTCTCAAGATAGAAGGACATATCAAGAAGAAAAAGGTTCAAGAAGTGAAAGATCACATCGAGAAAGAAGAAATGAATCCAACCATATCCTGTAATGCATTGGACAGAATTACCACTCCTCATACTATCAAGATAGAAGGACATATCAAGAAGAAAAATGTTCAAGAAGTGAAAGATCACATCGAGCATCAAGAAATGAATCCGACCATATCTTGTAAAGCATTGGAAGGAATTACCACTCAAAATCTCAAGATAGAAGGACATATCAAGAAGAAAAAGGTTCAAGCAGTGAAAAATCACATCGAGCATCAACAACAAGTTCTCCAACTTTTAAAGGATAACACCACTTTGGTGCAGAATCAAATGAACCAACAGGTAGATGAACATCGCAGTGAAAAAATATTGATATAGGTGATTGGGTATTTTTATGGCTACATCTCAGGCAAGCTATTTATGAGAAGGAAATGTTGGCAATACTATATGCACTTAAGAAATGGCAACCTTATCCAATGGGAAGACACTTCAAGGTAAAAATGGATCATGATAGTCTTAAATACTTTTCAGAACAAATAATATGTTTAGAAGAATAGAAAAATGGGTCACAAATATGTTGGGTTATGACTTTGACATCATCTACAAAAAAGGGAAGAAACTTTTGTTGCAGATGCACTCTCAAGAAAGGATGAGGATGTGGAAGCATGTTTTGTGCTATTTCTATTATCCAACCAGATTGGATAAACAAAGCAAGGGATGAATGGAAGAAGGACAAAGAAGTGTGGCCACTCATTCAAAAGTTGCATAATATCCCAATTCAAACAATATTGCCAGAGCTTGAAGAGGAAGGAAAAATCATATTAGAACTTGGAGCAGTCACAGAAACAAGAACCTGACAGCTACGAAATCGATTAATTTCAGAGTATCTCAACAAGTGGAAGAACTTACCCGCTGAAGATTCCACATGGGAGGACAAGAATTTTATACAGAAGCATCAAGAAGTACTCAAGCATTGAGAACAACACTTTTTGAAGGAGAGGGGCATGTTAGGCCCCTATACTACTAGTGTAACGCCTTATTGTTATTAGTACAACCCCCTTATTATATTGTTGTACCCATGTAGTCCCCCATATTATTATTATTGTGCCCTTACATTATTATTGTTATGTCAGCTCTGATTATATTATGACCCCTTAGACTCCTATATATATAAAGGAGGTCTTGTCATTTGTATCATACAAGAATTGTTCATTTGTGTAATGTAAAGGAGGTTTCCCCCTCGAAGAGGCTAAATTCTAAGGCGTTGATCTATCTTTTCTATCTTTTTGTGACCTGGTTTCATAATAGTAACTAGATCTGCCATAATAATAGATAATTTTTGTGTTGTCCATATTGCATGTTCAGTTATGGAAAGATACACAAGTGTTAAAATAATGGGCCCATAGGGATTTATATTTAATTAAGTTTTCAATCTATGATTAATAATTTTGTATACATCTCTTCATGTATTATATGTTTCTTTTGTTGAAGGCTTAAGAGGATGTTGAGGCATTAGTAGCATGGAATAATGGACATTAACTAAACCATTGTCGACTCCCTCCTATTACTAGTCCATGTATTATCAAAAGTTCTTTTGGCACATATGAGTGGTTAGTCGTTAAGAAATTTTATATATAGTGGACTTGAGTGATTATTTGTACCCTCAAAGATTTGATATTGAAGAGTACTATTAATGCACATCAAGGAAAGGAACAAATTCTATTAATTCAGATAGTTGAGCCAAACTACTAAAAAAAGTCATGCTTACAGACGATGCTATCAATGCTCATGGTAGATATAACAAGGCAATGTTCAAGATTGAACCAAGCAGTCAATAAGATGTTCAAGTATGAAATTTAATTTTGTTTATCATATCTATTGGCATTATGATGAATGTGTTGTACTTGATGGAAACCCTCTTGTAGTAGAACAAATCACTTATACATGGTAACTAGATGAATCTTCACAAGAGATATTAGATGTGACATTAATACATGGTAGTTGTGCTAGTAGATGTGATGCAGGGCAATTCAAAGGAAATGATAGTTCACAGTGCAACAAGTTAACATTATGATACAAGTGATGTTCTTGATGATGAAGATCAAAGTACTACAAGTTAACAGGATTGAATCATAGTTCAGGCTCACAGAATGAAGGAAAAAGAGATATACACAGGTTCCACTTAACCAAGCCGCGTATACATGTGGGATCGGCGATCAAAAGGTGTGTATGCGTATGCAGACACTTTCATGCAAGGAAAAGAATGTACACGTGGGAAAACTTGGTTTTAGTCTATGGTATTTAGTCCCTGGTATTTGGACCTATGGTTTTTGGACCATGGTATTCCGTCCGAAGTGTTGAACCCAAGTATTGGTTCTAAGTGGTTTTGGACCATGATATTGAGTAAGGCCTAAGACTATAAAAAGGGAAGGAGATCATTAGGCAAAGGCATGGAGAAAGTCTTTAATATCTAATGAAGTGTGAGATCTAGTATGCAGGTTATGGGTTTATGATGCTTTGCTTGATCTGAGCCAAGGAGTAATCTCAGCAGTTGATGGAGGACAAGGTCTAATGATGGATCGGGATCTTATGGCTTGGAATGAATCATCTCTATATGGTTTGATCATGCTTATTCTAGATCTGTATACTGATGCATGTAATGTTCTGTAAATATTATGATCTAACTCAAGTCTGGAATAGCTACAAATTATGAATGAATATTTACAGATGTATACGATGGTTGACTTCAATAAAAGTGCGTATATACATAGGTTAGATACATCTAAGTAGCGTATACCATATGAACTATGATATTTGAAATTACAGGTGGTTCTGGTGACTGTTTACTGGTGTCTTTATTCTGCATATTAAGATTGGTTGACTGTGTGAGCTTCAGTATTGATGGATGAGATCTAATAATGGATCAGGATCATAATGACTTATCTTTATGTGATCTGATGGACTAGACTTGGTTGCAAACACATGTACTATCCTTTTGTATATAATGATCTGGGTATGTCTGGAGTCGGGAAGTGCAGCGAAGTTATAAGTAAGTATTTGATGACATATACGTTGGTTCGCTTTGGTGAAGTTGCATATACATGCTGGTTCAGCTCTTCGAAGTAGCGTATGCACTCTGATGCATGATTTTTGTTGATATGGCTAGCACTGAATATTATTGCAGAGTTCTGTGATCTGCTTTGTGTTCTGGTGACTGTGTTTATTGACAAGGTTTCAGTGATCTAGTATTGGGTGATTCAGAGATTGATGATTGGTTGTATCGCTGTAGTAATTGAGTGTGAACTTCAATGTTGCTGTTGGGTCCAATATGAAAATTGAATGAAACGTGGCCTTCAAATTATGATGTTGTGCTTTAGGAGTATACAGTATGAAAATTTATGAAACGTGGTCCCTGGAGGAAAAAAAGAGAAGGTTGTAGCCTTCTATAGGTTAGCACCTACGTACTAGTACATTAGCGAGTACAAGAGCTAAGGGGGTTGTAGCTCCATTCCAGGAGAAGCTAGACAATGAGAGAAGGTTGTAGCCTTCTGCAGGTAGAAGCCTACGTACTGGTATAACACTGCTCTAGTACAAAAATATTGTAAAAGGAAGTTTCTTATTAAAAGAAGATAGAGATGAATTGCAGCAGGTGGTTTTCACCCACATTGGGTTTCCACCTTACATTATGGTGTTCATGTGTTCTTCTTGTGTGTGATGATTTGTTATGTTTTACTGCACCTGTTTATTGTTCATATGGTTAATGAAGTTTTGATGCACTAATTAAAGATCAACATTTAATGGATTAACTGAATCATGAGTTTACTGGATATACGCTAGTTGCATTAGACACAATTACGTGTACATGCAAGTTCCCTTAACTGAAGTTGCATATATGAATCTGAGTATGGAAATGAAAAAGTTATTGATTTGATAATATTGATTAACCCCCCCCCCCTCTCATTTTTATTTCGAATGATTGGTATCAGAGCAGGTCCTTTGGTAGAAGCTTGATCGCTTGAAGGCGATCCGTAGAACAATGGGAATGAAGCTAAAGAAGAAATCACCTCAGAAGAAAAAGACATCTCAAAGGAACTATGACAGTGGGAGAATCGATTGGGGAATATGTGGAAGCAACACTTCAGATTCAAAATCACCTCAGAATGAAGATGAACAAGCAAAAGAACTACCAGGTATGAATTTGTTATCCTTTGGTGATACATTTCTCCATCCATTTGAAGATGATGAAAGTGATAGAAAAACAATTGAATTTGCTCTTATGGGTGAGAAATAAAGATATCAAATAGAGGCAGAACATAAAAGGCTTACGGAAAAAATTAGAGATAAACAAAATCTATTGGACAAAATGGAATGTGCCTCCAACGAAGAAGTTACCAAACTAAAAGCTCAACTAGAGGAAGGAAACGAGGTAAGGAAGAAATTCAAGGAAAAGGAAGACCAATGTCAAAAGCTACGGGATGAAGTGACATCATTAAGAAATGAAGTAAATGAAAGGAGCACAACAATCAAGAAACTCAGAGATAGATCCAATTACTATGAAAGTCTTGAAGCTAAGATCCTCGCACTAAAAGAAGATCTTGAAGAATCAAATAAGAAAAACAAAGAACTACTCCAAGCTCTTGAAAAACAAGAAAACGAAGTTCTTGAATTAAGACATCATTTGGAAGAAGGAAGAAAAATTGAAGGAATCATGAAGAAGCAGTATCTTGAAAAGGAAGAGCAACATCAGGTTGAGGTAAATATTGTAAAAAATAAATTAGAAGAAAAGGATAAGCTCTTATGATTTCAAGATAGTACTAGGATCTTGGATGATATTCTTAGTAGTCAAAGGTCTCCTACAATAAAAATTGGTCTTGGTTTTCATGAATCTGTTGAAGGAGAATCTAGTTCACATAGTAAGATAAGGGAATTTAATGCAAAATCTGAAATGCTCAACAAGGAGATGAGAGGTCAATCCCATCAACAACCAAGAAAAGAAATTCTTCAAGGAAAATCTTTTACTCCTAACTATGGAAGTGATAGTCGGTCAATTCCTCAAATGAATAATGTTGAATGTTATGTATATCATAATTTTGGAGGTGTTGCAGCTAGATGCAGAAGAAGAATGGTTAGAGATCAGCACATTCCAGGTACTTTAAAGGATATTATTTTTTCTTGCAATATGTTTGGTCACAAATCCATTGAATGCTATAGAAGGAATATGAAACATATGAGATGTTATGCATGTAACAAGCTTGGACATATAGCAAAGGAATGCAGGAACAAAGTACGGGCACCATACCAAAAGCAGAAACCATCATCACACTTGAAGATATGGAAGAAGAAGGAAGTACAATCAGAAAGAGGTAGCACAGCACAATGTACAGACATAATAGACTGAGAGGGAGCTGAAAGTGTGAAACTTCAGTGTTCTAAATCTCATACGCAAGTTTCATGAAGATAAGTCACGTATATACGCGAGTTAGTCAATGCACAATCGTGTATATGTTAGTTTGAGGAAAAGTAGTGCGACAGGCTCAGGGAAAAGGGTCTGATATGATTCAGTCCATTATTTGCTCTGTTTGATAATGGTTACTATCTACTGATGATGTGTGGAAATGTCTTGATACTCATAAGATGTTTAGAAATTCTTTTGATCCTAACATGATGATGATAATGCCTTGATACTTCTTGCTAATATATGCATAATCATATGGCACAGGTTCAGGGGGATCTTATGCTATGAATAATGCATTGTTGGCATTATAGTTAGGAGTCCTTGGTGGTGATGCTTATATGGCTAAGTGATACATCTTTCTATGATATGGTTATGAGTTTTCCACGACAAAATCTCATATGATTCTTGGGGTTACATAGTAGGTGTTCAGATCAGAATTGTGGTTGATTCTCTGATGATGCATATATGTTACTTACATGGTAATATTCATAAGGATAAGGAGAAGTACAAAGCTTGAATACACAACATCATTACTTGATGATGAGTCACTCATATGATCATGATGTAGGATTCCTGTAGTTCTTATCAAGAAGTCTTGACAAAAGATCTTGAGCTCAAGGTTTGCTAAATACATAGTGATATATACAGTATGCTAGATACATGAAGTTGCATTGTTTGTTGGCCAAAATAATGGAGTTATTGCAGATCACATAAAGACATAACTATTTGAAGACATGATGATGATGAGTTCTTACCTATGTAATGATAGGTTGATACTCACATATGTTGATTGAGGCTTATCAAATGTGGGATGTTTTCGAGTAATGATACATGGATGGTATAAAGATCATGCAGATCTTGATGATGATGTGATGACTATGATGTATTTCACATATGATATAATGTGAATGAATTTGTATGACATATGCAGAATTGATTCATGGAAGGTTATGACAATGCTCAAGATCAAGAGGATGAATTGATGCAGACATACCTTGTCACTACACAAATGGACATATACATGTTGCTGGTATGGATGCTATTGAAAGATGCTTATGGAACAAATCATACATTGTGTATGATAGTTGCTAATGATTATCATGGTTTTGTTTAGATATTTGGTCTCTGTTATAAATGTCATGTATATAATTCAATATAAAGGTCATATCAAGACCCATGATGTAATCATGTGTTGAATCTCTTTTGGTCATATGATGTAATTTCTACCCCCACTATGCCTGGGATGGATGATGTAATGTTCTTGTTTTATCATGTATAAGCTATTGGTATATCCCCACTTGGTTCGGTGGATGAGTCAAGTGTATCCCCACTTGGCTGGGAGATGGATGTATGTATGAGTCTTTAGTGATAGGAAGGTCATACTCACTTGGTTGAGTTGTAGAGTCGTTGTGGAGCTATAAAAAGGGTCTCTTTCACCTCTAATTACCTCACATTAATATGTAAATCCGGGAACGTTTTGTTATTTCAAAGAGTGTCTCAGTCTAAGGCTATCATTTGCCAGAGTAATGCTAGTAGCACAGTGTTTGAAAATACAAGAGTAAACGGATGCTGGTTTACAGCTAACTACTTCAAAAGATTAAATCACACATTCAGAAGACTAAACAATTTATCTGTCAAGGTTTCGATAGCAATAACCCATCCCTTTGGAAACTGATGGAAAAGGAAACCAGAGAACAAATCATGGATCTAGGAGCCGGACAGTAGATGTCAATGCTCACTACAGCCTGAGATCATTCTTCACACTAAAATAACAAATAACAAGAAATGGAACGGCAAATAAGAAATGGAATAGCAATTAAGAAATCGAACAACAACATTGAAATGCAACAACAGTTAAGAAATAGAAAAGCAACTAAGTCTAACAAGCAGTAACATCTTAGTCTATAAGATCGAATGCATTAATCGTAATCTATAGGAATCAAACGGAAATCATTCACTCTTAAAGGCGGATTGAATAACACACACAAATGGAACAACACTGATTACTGATGAATTATGGAATAGCGCTTGAAAACCATACATACACACAACACACTTAAATAGTAATCTGATCTAGTTATCACCTTAGTTAGAAAAAATACGATTGCATTTCAAAATAGAACAACATTGTTCATAAATCCAACAATCGCAAAGAGCATAGCTTCCAAGATGAATTCCGTAATGTTAATGAACAAGTGCACAGCTCAAAGGCTCTGTAATGGAATAACAACAGTATTCTGTAAAGACTAGCAGTATTATATCCACACCTAAAAGAACAGTGCTTATGATGCACAGTCAATACAATAATTCTATCTTTAGAAACCTTAAGAATTTAAGCATAACAGAGCATGTGATGTAAACTTACAAAACACGTCAGATTACCAAATAATGTCAATAAGCAAACCACGCATAAACCAAACGTAATGGTACAAGAGCAAGTGTCCTCCAGGGCCGGGCCCTTAGCCTCCAGGGGTATACCGCTTGAAGTTATTCCAGACTCAAAGATGAAGTAGTAACCAAGTTTGTATTAATGCATAAAGTGAAATTACAATAGAGCAGTTCTTAACGAGACTCGATGATCAAAGTTTTGATCTTAAAGGAAAATACATAAACATAACAATTTCTAACTCCTCCTCCCGAGCTAACAGTGTTGCCCCTTTTATAAGGGTGAAGGCAAAGATATCTAAGTGCAGAAATAGATAAAACAACGATCCCTCAGGATCAAGGATCCTGAGGGATTCGCCGAACCCTTAGTCCTCAGTGATTTCTTTTCTTTTCTGGGCTGAGCTGATATCTCCACTTCCTTTCTCGGGCTGATTCGCTTTGATTTGCTTTGCCTTATTTGCATAAGGTCTCCTGTCAAAGGGACAGTGGTTAACCCATCCTTGTCCTTTCCTTTGGAACGACAACTTCTCGTTTTTCCTCCTTCCTGCATAAGGAAATGACAATTGTCAGCGTTTTCATCTTGCATATTAATCTCACATGTTTTATTACAATTCTTTATCATTTTCCGAATTCATGATGAAAAAAAGGTTTGTAAGTTCTAATGAAAAGACACTGAAATAATCATCAAAAACATACCTTCTTTAGCACTCCACACACCCCCTTGCTTACCCTTTTTCATTCCCTCATGAAAACATTGTAGTTGACGTGTAAGGCAGTGAGTGAGTAGGTTGGAGATGCAATCTCATGTGAAGGCCTACAGCCATGATGCGTAACTAGGTATTCAAAGAAATGGCCTGTCTGACCCTCAGGCATCTCATACAGGGCTTGGTATCTGGGTGCAGGGTGCCAAATAATTGGACTCCGAAACCTATATCCTAACCAGGATGGCCCTGACCTCAAAACGATTTCACCATAGAGGTGCAAGCGGTTGGCAGCTAATTTAAAATTCTCATACTTAAATGGTTCTCTGCGCTGGATATTCGGATTAGAGATTTGATACCGAAATTTAGCTGCATCAATGGCAGGGTCTCTGATAGAGAAAAAGTATTCTAATCCCTTCTGAATGATTGCCTCATGCATGGGTCGTAATGCTTCAATTACACCTGGAGTATTCATGAGGTTTCTATGTTTTCTCCATAACTGTACTGGATCCCTAGGCTCAGCTCTTATCCATAAATCTAATTTTTTTTCTTGTCTTTGGAAAGCATTATAGGCTTTGAGCCATTTAATTTGATTAACCCCAAATGAAATAAATTCCTATAATTGGATATCCAAACAAAAGGGCCAGGGTTCAGCTCAGTCTCCTGTTCTAATACAAGGTTATGTAAATAAAACTCACACAGTAGTCTTTGAACTTTTACCCCGTAGTGCTTACAGCAATTTATAAAATCATTGATGGTGTTAATTTGTATGGGAGCACTTTCTTTAACAACTTTTATTTTCAATTGCAAATATCTTTCCATTAAGAACAAGGCATAATTCTTAGCAGGGGCTCTACATGCTAGGACGTCATTGTATAAAGAACATAAGGTATCCATCTGCTTGATAACTACATCTAACCTACGAGTTACCTTCGCAACTTTCTCTTCTTCCCTTCGCCACCCTTCAAAGGCCTGGCTTTTGGATAGATTGATGTTCCTAAGCTGCTGCTGTAGCTCTTCATACTTTTCTCAATGGACCATTGCTCTCTAAGTTTTTCTGCTTCTTACTGAGCTTGCTTCAAACCCTTTCGTAGGGTTACCATTTTTGGATCTCTATTCCATGCGAAAGTGGAGGCCGGGAGTTTTACCTGAACTTTCCTATTGCATTGCTTTGAGTTCATAACCCTTATGACTCCCGAAAGTGGTGCCTCCGTCTGAATTTTGCTTATCACGAGTCAACATCTCATCCATTTCTATCTTAACATGGATATCAGTCCGTTGTTGTTCCTTTTCAATTGGAACAACTGTCTGTTTCTCAGCATCATTTGGAACAGCAACCTGGCTTTCAATAGGGTTTTGAATAGCAGGATGGAGTCTGCTCCTCCACCACTTTGTCTTGAGTGGTTTTGCTAGAGTGGTTGCATTTTTCTTTCCCAAAATCATTTTTACCCTTTGCCTTGCTTTCAGAATCCTAATATGCTGGTGGAGCCGGACTATTATATTCAGTAATCTCTGTTGTTCCTTTCACAATTCCCTAATTTCCGCAATTTCCTTAGAAGGAACGGTAGGTTGTTCACTGCAGCCTAGACTGTGACTAATTCCCAGATTTTCTCTCTGGGGTGTTTCTTCACTGTTCTCCTCTGGTTTTTTCAGGGCAAGAACCCTAACTGGTTCTGTTAGTTCTTGGGCGACCTATTTTTCTGCCCCTGTTTCCTCCGGAATTTCTTCTGGTGTCTTCTGGTTAGGAACGGATTGTTCCTGCTCAGAATATCCTGTCATCTTTTCATCATGAACAAGTAGATTCTCTTCTTCTGCCTCCTTTGCATGTCATTCTTCATGTGCATTTTCCTCCTGGGGTTTCTCTTTGGCATGGAGGTCTGATGGACTGGAAGGTTGGCCATATTCACCCATATTGGCCAAAACTTTGGCGAATTCATCTTCTCCCAATGGGTCCTGCAATGGGCTACCTTCCTACTATTCCGTTTCCTCCTCCTGCTTAGATTGCTTAGCTTCTTCTTCTTTTTCTTCTTCTTCTTCAGATTGCTTGGCTTCTTCTTCTTTTTCTCATTCTTCTTCAGATTGCTCTGCTTCTTCCTCTTTTTCTCCTTCTTCTTCAGATTGCTTGGCTTCTTCTTCGTTTTCTTCTTCCTCTTCAGATTGCTCAGCCTCTTCTTCTCTTTCTTCTTCTTCTTCTTCCTGCATTTCTTTCTCATTGTCTTCCTCTTCTAGTCGTGGGGGTTGCTCCTCTTCTATTTCTACCTACTGGCTGGTGTTTTCTTGGGGTTTCTCCAACCTCCCTCTTAGCCGTGCTAGCCGGACCGATTTCCTATGTTTTTCTGGCTGCTCGGGTGTACCAGTGGCATGTTTACGCTTTGCCGATTTCCTGCGTTTTTCTGGACACTCGGGTGTACTGGTGGCATGTTTACAGTTTTTCTGGACGCTCGAGTGTACTGGTGGCATGTTTACGTTTTGGGGATGGTGTGGTCAATCCCCCATTTATCATGGCAATTAGCTCTTCCCAGCTGCTCTACTGCTGGGTGAGGCTATGGCTGACTATTAACCGAATCAACCCATTATGACTAACAACTAATTCTACATGTCGTGCCTTTTTTATGCTCCGCGCAACATCATGAAGTAATGAATTCAAAAATGTAGGTAAATTTACAGAGCATTTTTATTTTAGTACAGCTAAGAGTCTAAGATGTCGTGGTCTTACCACGTCTTTTCTGCCTTCACAAGTGATGTAGCTTTGAATGGTCTTTGCCAATTCTTCCCACGGCTCTCCTAGTGCTGCTGGCAGAACCCCCTTTCCTCTAATTGTCAGGCTCTGGCCTTCGTCCTAGAAGATTTCTATAATCTTCTGCAATCTCTCCTTCTTTAACGTCCATATAGGTCCAGTGGTTGGAAGTCCCGATACTTCTGTGATTATGTCGTCGGTGACTGCTATGCATCTCCCCCTCACTGTGGAGTGATCCTCTTGCAAGTTCTACAAGAATTAAATTGCCACAGTCTCGTTAGACTACTGCACGCGGTTGAGATAAGTCAGCCACCCTGCTCTTGCCAAGATTTCCCGAGCAGCAGCAGAGACTGTTAACACCTTTGGTTCTCTCCGAATCGATCTTCCTCCCACGGTTTCACTGTAAACTCTCAATGGAACGACAACTGTTCGTGCTGTTGAAACATAGAGAGGCTGACAGACACAAGACTCGTTCAAAATCTAATGCTGCAGAGTATACAATGGAAATGGCTTATGAACAACAAGTCATGCAGAAAAAATAAAAAAATAGTATACCGTTGAGCCGTGTTATACCTCAGTACACAACTTCCCGAATAGTGAGCTGACACGTAATCCAAGGAATCATGAGGTTAACCTCCCCCCCCCGCAATGTGATAGGCTATCCTAGCCATCAAATAAAGGAGCAGCGCCCACTCTGAAATAGAATCCTTAAGGAACAACATATGGCAATATGCCATGTTTACAAAAGTAGCAAATTACCGAAATCGAGGCGTAGAGTTGCGTCGCTTAATACGTAAGAGACTGCGGTGATATGATGCGAGGTTGGGGATAAGACATCTGCCGTGAATAGAGAGTCTCATGCGGTCATTGTCAATTGTTCTGTCATGATTGGTGATAATATATATTCATGCATTGTATGGTTTGGGAAATAATATGTAATTGATTACTAAGACATAAGAAACAGAAGGGTGCTAATAACTTACCTATTGGTGTAAATAATGTGATTTCAATACCATTAACATTGCTCTGCTGCCGACAGTTGTCCATAACCTTAGCAGAGTTGTTTATTTCACCCATGGAACCATGATCCTTTGTGTATGCTTAGGAAATGTTGTGTGATGTCAAAATGTAGGCCATTATGCTGGCTTGGTGACCAGTTAACCATAATTCCATTCACGAGGATGGAGCGAAAGGTGGGCAGGCCGGCTCGTGATGAGACCTCCTGTTCCAAGGGTTCTTTATTTGATATACCTTTTGGACCATATCCCTGTTGTGGTGGCCGTAGTGGGAATGCCACTTCGCTTTTGTCCTCATGATCATGGTAGGTTGGCTTTTGATGAGACCCCCTATCCTACATTTGACAACTTATAAGTCATGTTTGCTCTTTTTTTCTTTCTTTTTCATAAAGTGCTTTCCCTATTTATTCACAAAGGGTGGTTCAACACTCCTTAAGAGTAGGAATGGTGGAAGAAGTCTTAACATCTCAATAGGAAGATATAAACCCTTTACTCTTATTCCTGAATAATAATCAAAGAGGATTAAAAGGGACCAACATGATAAAGATAACCAATCAGAGCAGAATTAGTAGAACAATGTCAATGAAAGATGATGAATAAGTGTGTCCTTCCTTCTGTCCTCTTACCAATTCAGAGCAATTTCTTATAAAGATAGCGATTTATGATTCACCGATTTTAGTATGTTGTGATTTTGTATCCATTACATAAGTGCATAGTTGTATTCCAAAAGACTTGAAAGAACAGGAACAATAAGCATCCTCAATTTAGAACAACAAAAGGAACAAGATGTTTCACAGGGAGAGAAAAAGCATACAAGTGGTGTTCCTTTTGGAAAAAGAAACAACAAAAGACCACAAATGTTGTTCCTTTGGAAAAGGAACAGCAGAAAACACAAATGTTGTTCCTTTGAAAAAGGAATAGCAAAGATGGAAAACGTTGTTCCTTTAGAAAAGGAACAGCATAACACATAGATGTCGTTCCTTTGGAAAAGGAATAGCAGAACACACAGGTGCCGTTCCTTTGGAAAAGGAATAGCAGAAATCGAAAACGTTGTTCCTTTGGAAAAGGAACAGCAAAACACACCAATTTCGTTCCTTTGGAAAAGGAACAACAGAAATCGAAAATGTTGTTCCTTTGGAAAAGGAACAGCAAAGCACACAGAAATGTCGTTCCTTTGGAAAAGGAACAGCAAAAATAAAAAACATTATTCCTTTGGAAAAGGAATAGCAAAAAAGGCAAATTCCATTCCTTTGGAAAAGGAACAACAAAAATAAAAAATGTTGTTCCTTTTGGAAAAGGAACAGCAAAAACACACAGATGTCGTTCCTTTGAAAAAAGAACAGCAAAAATTGAAAATGTTGTTCCTTTGGAAAAGGAACAACAAAACACACAAATGTTGTTCCTTTGGAAAAGGAACAGCTGAAATCAAAAGAACACAGAAATAAAGAAAAAGAACAAAATTACAGCAAAATGACGGCTGATCCAAAGGGGGTTGTTCTTTTGAAAAAGGAACAGCTAGAAGAAAATGTTGTTCTTTTGAAAAAAAGGAACAACAACAATAGTAACAGAGAAACGCTGATTCAAAAATATGTACAAAAATGATTCAAGAAAAGAAATTATGTACAAACTGTAAAAAGAAATAAATTCCTTAATGAATTACAGGTGAGGAAGACTTCTCTTCCTCCCCAAAAATCTCCATATCAGAGTCTCGGCGTAGCTGCTAGCAGAAGGACTCCCGAGTGAGTGGTTTGCGATAGAGACGAACTCAGTGGCCATTTGCCTTGAAGGCATATCCAGAACCGTCAATACTGATTAGAGTAAGGGTACCATTGTCATATAACTTCTGGATTTCGTATGGTCCCAACCAACGAGTCTGGAGTTTCCTGGGGAAGTCCTAAAACTTGGAGTCATACAAAAGAGCCCAGTCTCCTTCGTGGAACACTTTATTTTTAATGAGAGCATCATGCCATTTAGCTCAATGTTGTGGGATCAGGGCATTATTTTGAAGTGCAGAGAGCCTAATTTCATCCATCTCATTGATCTGCTATAATCGATTAATCTGTGCCTCGATTAGATCTAAGCCAACTTCCTATGTTATTCGTAATGTTTGGATTTCGAATTCTATGGGGAAAATGGGTTGTTTTCCAAACATTAATTGATAAGGTAAGTAACCAGTGGTACTTCTCCATGTTGTTCTGTAAGCCCACAGTGCTTCAGGTAGTCTGGCAGCCCAATCACATCTATGTGATGCAATGGTCTTCGTTAGGATTGATTCTATTATTTTATTGCTGCTTTCTACCTGCCCATTTGCCTGTGGGTGGTATGTAGTAGTGATTTTATGCTGGACATGATAGTTGTTGAGTGTTGCATCTATTCTGTTCCCAGCAAACTGTGGTCCACCATCTGTAATTATCTCTCTTGGAAGGCCATAATGTACAAATAGATGGAACAAGAACTATATGACAGAGTCCTCTATAGCTCTTGGCAATGCCTATGCTTCAACCCACTTGGTGACATATTATGTTGCCACCAAAATATATGTTTTTTGGTTCGATGATGGGTTAATTGGTCCAACGAAATCAAGAGCCCATCGCTTGAATGGTTCGATGAATAGCTGCAGTTTTAGAGGCATCTCATCAGACTGACCAGGGCGTCCTGCTCTTTGGCAACTGTCACAGGCTTGGACGAATTTCTTTTCATCTTTGAAAATCGTGGGCCAATAATACCCTGTTTGCAGCACTTTATGTCTAGTTCTGTGATTGGCACAATGTCCACCACAGGGTCCATCATGTCAGGCTTTTAAAATGTCAAAGATTTCATCTTCTCAAACGCATCTCCTGATATGTATGTCTGCCCCTGTGTGGCACAAATAGCCCCCAATCCAAGAGAATCGACTACTCTACTAAAAAATCGGTTTCTGCTCATTACATGTTAGATGCTTTGGTAGCTTACCTACTGCTAGGTAATTGGCAACATCATCATACCAGGGTGTTTGAACAGCCACAGCAAACAGATGCTCGTCCAGAAATTGATCTTCAACCGATGTTGCATCAATTGGCTTTGGCATTCTTGAGAGAAAATCAGCTACATGATTTTCTTTTCCAGGTCGATCCTTAATTGTAATATCAAATTCTTGCAATAAAATCAACCATCTAGTTATTCTGCCATTTGTAATAGGCTTGTTTGCTAAATATTTTATGGCAGAATGATCTGTGTACAAGATAACAGGATATCCAGCAATGTAATGTCTGAACTTATTGACAACATGTATTACAGCTAGAAATTCTTTTTCAATAATAGTGTAGTTTAATTTAGCAGGGGATAAATTTTTGTTGATGTAATAAATTGCATATGGTCTTTTATCCTCTTCCTGCCCAAGGACCGCTCCAATGGCTGTATCTAAGGCATCAGATGATATCTGGAATGGAAAATACCAATTTGGTCCTCAAAGGACTGGGGCTGTGGATATGAGCTTCTTTAGATACTTGAAAGCACGTTCACATTTTTCTGTCCAAAGAAAATCAATGTTACCAGTTAGTGCATAAAAAGGTGCAGCAATATGCGAATAATGTTCTATAAACCTCCTGTAATAACCATAAAATCCAAGAAAACTGTGTGCCTCTGTTTGAGCGGTAGGAGTGGGAATAAACAAAAGTATTTGGATTTTGGCTAGGTCTACCTGAATGTCAGCTGCTGAAATATAGTGTCCTAGGATAATTCCTTCCGTCGTCATCATATAACATTTTTCATGGCTTAAACAAAGCCTGGTAGCAATGCAGCGTTGTAGGACGTTTTCTAGTGTATCCAGTGCTGGATCGAAATCATCTCCGTATGTTGTAAAGTCATCCATGTATACTTCAAGTCCTTCGTTTATTAAGTCTGCAAAAATGCTAAGGATAGCCCTTTGGAATGTGACAGGAGCATTACATATGCCAAAAGGTAAAACTCGATAGGCAAATGTTCCCCAAGGACAAGTAAAAGTAGTTTTGTCTTGGTCTTCAGGGGCAATCTGAATCTGGTTGTATCCACTGAAGCCATCCAGGAAAGAAAATAATTTCTTTCCTGCCAAAGTGTCTAACACTTCGTCGATGAATGGGAGAGGGAAGTGGTCTTTTTGTGTTGCTTTATTTAGCTCTCTGTAGTCCACACAGATTCTCCATTTCCCATTCTTTTTTGGTACCACCACAAGCGGAGAGACCCATTTACTATCAGAGATAGAGTAGATAAAATTGACATCTAAAATTTTTTGAAGTTCAGCTTTTACCAGATCTTTTAGATGAGGATTTAGTCTCCTCTAAGGCTGTAGAACAGGTCTCACATCTTTTTCTATGTAAATGTGGTGTGTACATAACTGGTGGTCAATTCCTTTCATATCAGGGTAGTGTTATAGACATTTTTGGGAACTTCAACCCCAATCATAAATTTCCATAAATTGAGGGCTCTTAAGTCCCTAAAAATGTTGTTTCATTGCCTAAAGGAACAAGGTCAGCTGATTACATCATCTCCCAAAAGTTCTCCACTGAAAACTGGTCATAAATGGTCAAAACTGGACCATACTGAAAGCCCAGTCCAAAGGGTGCGATGCATACAGAATTGCTCCTCTGTAGGGTGCGATGGTCAGGAATGGACAAATGGCAGGGAGAAAATGCGAGGTGGAAGATCATGGAATCTTCCAGAAGCTTCCCCTCCGACACTTGCCTCTCTATTTTCAACTAGGGATGAGTAAGAGATCATCATTCTCCAAGTGGAAGCAGGAACTATCAGAGAGAAGACACT
>APFE030270289.1:59037-102620 GCA_000404065.3 Pinus taeda
CATGACCGCCACCCTGAACCCTATATCGTCAGATTGTTTTCACCTCCAAAATCATTTGCTTCATTCCGTGTCATTGATGTGGAATCCATTAACGCCCTCCTGCGACGGGTCGCTTCTTGTCGACATCAGCTGATTATCCAAGAAGTTGACTTAGGAACAACCCTTTCAGTACTTTGAAGCTTGCATGCCTCAAGGGCAAGTTTCTCACTTTCGGCGACAGGTTTACATCAATGGCCTTCGACCGAGAGATTTTACGTGATGTTCGACGCCAAGTCCCTTTTCACACCACGTGAATTGTATTGTAGTACCTTGAGGGTCATTGTCATTATTGGTGATTCCTCTCGCGCCTGTTAACAGCTTACATCATTGGCTAGTAATCAGGCGATGTCTTTCCATGCTCGACTCCAAAACATTTTTCACATGGATCAACTTGTACTCTGAGTGAAGATTGAACGAGTTTTGAAGACCTCGGATCTAGTTTCATCCATCCATGCTGCGATATATTCAGGAACATAAAAACATCCAGTGTACATCATTGTCGAACAGATGATCATCCAAATCAAAGGATGATGTGTCCATATCATCAGTCTATCACACAGACGATCATCTATCCTATGTACATGAAAATGAATTTATAAAGCTGAGCATGGGAATGCCCGCCTCAGCTAGATCATGAAATTTTTTTGTCAAAATAATGTATTGTATTGTATCTTATTACAGGTCGCCTCCCAGCTCGGAAAAACTTCAGATCCTCATAGTAAAGCATTTCAGCCGACATAAAAAAGATTAATGACCTCATGCTTTAGGGGGAAAGTGTTATAGACATTTTTGGGCACTTCAACCCCAATCGTAAATGTCCATAAACTGAGGGCTCCTAAGTCCCTAAAAGTGTTGCTTCACTGCTTAAAGGAACAAGGTCAACTGATTACATCATCTCCCAGAAGTTCTCCACTGAAAACTGCTCATAAATGGTCAAAGCTAGACCATACTGAAAGCTCAATGCAGGGGGTGTGATGCATATCACCTTCCCAGTGTACAAGGTACGATGCATACTAATTTGCTCCTCTGTAGGGTGAGATGGTCGGGAATGGACAAATGGCAGGGACAAAAATGCGAGGTGGAAGATCATGGAATCTTCCAGAAGCTTCCCCTTTGACACTTGCCACTCCATTTTCGACCAGGGATGAGTAGGAGATCATTATTCTCCAAGTGGAAGCAGGAACTATCAGAGAGAAGACACTAATCAAGATCCCAAAAGATGACTCACCTCTCTGTAATCATCTATATATGGACCCCTCATCATAGAGATCTAGAGGCTGGAGTTTTGTATGTTATAGAGAAGTGTTGTTGGTATTCTGGTGTACATTCACAGTGTTGAGTGATATAGCTTTGCTTGAGGTGAAGAAGGGCTTCCTAGCTGGAGGATGATGCTGGGTTAGAGCACATGGCTGTAATCCTCTTGCTACTTTTCATCTGAATAAAGCTATTCTTGTTTCCTTCCATATTCTTGTGTACTTGTTTATATATGCATGTATATGGTTAATACACATCTAATCCTGTATTATTTATGAATTTAGATCCTTGTTTCTTGCATAGTAGTATGTTTTTGTGATCCCACAGATCCTGTTGAAGCTGGGCAGATAAAGAAGAAGCAGTGAAACTCTATCAAGAAGGAGAGGAAATCAAACGCAAGACTCAGGTTGGCCCTTTTGGTTCTCCTTTCGTCTATTTTCATAAAAGGAAGCAATAGTAGACTTTGATTGTTTGTTTCTAAGATAGCCACCCATCTTAGTGGGAAATAGCAGCATCCGAGTGGACACTATTCCCGTATAACACACACCTAACTCCAATGTCTGTTGGGGAAACAAGATGAGATGAACCTCTCCAACAATCCCTTCAATAGGATGTGAGAAGGGCTGGTAAATAGTAGCTCTGGTTGTTCATTAGCACCATAATCAAAACACCACATCTTTTGTAGTCTTAAATCAGTCTCCTCCAATGGCTCTCTATTTATGCTGGTATACAACATCCAAATTCCAAACAACCCAAAAAATTATATCCAATTCTAAAAACTCACATTCAAAAAATTTTAATGATATATTTGATTATTTTATCATATGCTAATAATTTAAATCAGTCTCCTCCAAAGGCTGTATTCACGTCAATAGAAAGCAGCATCCAAAACAATCCACAGATTCTATATCCATGCCTGAAAAGCCACATGTTGATAATTAACAAATCTATTTTTCCCAAAATATTAAACAAAATTTCAGTCTAGAAATAACAAATTCAAAATAAGATGAAATTAAATTTTTATCTTGGACTATAGGTGCAGGCGTTGTCTCTCATGTAATCTCTGAAATCTTTAAAATCTAAACAAAAAAAAACTCAAACATTTTGACAAACCAAAAGAAAGATAATAAAAAGCCAAACACCAAATAAAAAAGAAAAAGGTGTTTGACTATTGATTTTGGAGTACGTCGATAATGTAACTTAAACCTACACTGCACAAAGCCAAACCAAAGTTAAATTTATGGGAAAATTTAGGGAAAAGAGTATTCATTGCCTTGACTAACTCGTCGTTTAAAAGGGTTTCAATGAGAAAACTCCTCAGATTTATTCACGCAACAAATTGTTGCTTTATTTAACTACGGAAATGTAAGTTATATGTTAGTATGTTTAATGGAGAAATAGACGAATAACCAAAATAATAAATATATAAAATGAAAAATGAAAAACCAATTTTTTGTCACATTCCCAGAGTAATTCAATCCAACTCCAGGCAAACCCAAATAGGTTATTTCTGTGTTGTTTTCCTGGAAAAAAGTCATTTCTCTGTTTCTCATTTTACTCTAAACTTATCTAGCTTGTAAAACGGTCTATATATTCTCCAAAATATAATGGAAAAACTCATGTATCGAGTATCTACACAGAAATTAAATATTAAAAAGAATTCATAGTTGGAGAAATTTATTTTTTCGACAATTTGCCCGCTCAGCATGCTTCTCGATTTCACAATTTCAAAGTGTATGCAAATATACCCTACAAGAAAATTCTACCTGGTCTTCTCCGTTAGGATTTAACAAGGAAGATACCCACAATTAACCTACGGGGGATTCTCTACAAGGAATTCATAAGACAATCAATTTCAAACTACCCACATAATAGATATGTAAGAAGATTGTAGAGATATCCTAAAATCTAAGAGTTGGATGGTAATCCAACCTTCAATGGTTGCTGCAACGAGTTTCTTGGGCACTGTAATGTACCAGATGGAAAAAAAAAATTATTGTTTTTCTTTGACACTTTCTTACGAGTTTGTGTGTATAGGATTTTTCCCAAGCCAACTATGCAATTTTTCCAAGTTTTCCTTTGGCAATCTTGCACAAATAGTTGATATGTAAACTTTACAAGAAAATCCTTGCATGGAACCTGGAACTCACTCTTATTTGCAAAGGAAACAATTTAAATTTTTGCTGGAGCAACTCTTTCTCATGACCAATAGGGAATTTCAATGGTTGGCCTTGATTTTTCTAGGCCACTTTTACCAGCAGCGTACATATGGACCAAACCCAGCTTGGTTTATCTTTCAGCAGAGATTATATCTCATCAAAGATGACACATGGGTGTAGTATCTTTAGGAGAAGTTTGATCTTGAAATAATTAGACATTTTGGTGATCAATAATCCAGTTTCAAGCTACTGAAAAGCCTACTTCAATTCTAGTCATCACTTCCTAGCACAATTTGGCAACCAAGAAGTTCATCTTCCTTTCTGAAAAGAAATTTTACAGCGTTGGAGTCTAATGAGATTTAACCTCCATGGCTGATAAATTCGAATTTTATGAAATTATGCCCTCCTTAATTGCCAAGAATATAAACTCGGTCCAAGGGAAATATTTAGTTTTGCATATCAATTCGCTGCATTCAACTCACGAATATGACCAACCTTAAATCTCTCTAATCAAGGACTATATGTAGCTTCAGGTGATTAGTATAGGGACGAATTTTGTCCGAGAAACTTGTACTTTGTATGATCTCAAAATTTTGACCTTCCAAGGTAATTTCCAATCTTCTAGTTAAAATGCACAAATCTGGTTATCAAATGGGTTCGATCCCTAAAGAAGGGAAGCTTCACGGCCTCATCAATAAAGGTACTCGGCCCCTTTTGGGAATATTTTGGTATGGATTCCTCCGACCTACCAAAATTTGGAAAAGAAAAGAAAACACCACAAATCTCAGTGAGGATCACGCCCAAGGAAATTAGGGACTTCTTCCTACCAAATATAATATTCACGACCATAAATGTGATTGGGCTTGGTCATATTAAATAGTGATGATCATGTCTAGCAATGAGAGAACTCGACCTCAATCACTGGAAAAACTCCTTTGCTCCGGCACAATCAATTTGACGTCTGACGTTTCTATGTAATAAACCTGAGATGTAAGCAAAGTCTTCTTATGAACCCATCCTCATGTGGAAACTAACTCAAATAACTAGTCATGCATGCATGCGTCCATAGGTCTCAAGAGTTCAACATACGCTTTGATACCAAATGTAGGGACCAACCCTATAATTGCTTTTTTTTTTTTTTTTCAAATACCAAAATACATCCTTAAGAAAAATAGCATTGGGAATTCAAAAATCATTTAAGCAATATATAAAACTTTCCAGAAATTTTCTTTATTGAACATATCATTAAATTTACATATTGTTAACTAAAACCATAATGAAGTCATACAAAAGAATATTATAACAACATAGGTACTATTCACCAGGAGAGGAGATTCAAACTTCACTTGCCACTATTTGTCTTCCTTCATTGTCGGTCACCTCCAAGTGTGAATGTCGATGTGCTTAATCTGAATGCAATGACCCATCGATTGACCTCCCAACCTATTCCTTGGGTACTCTCCTTCCCTGCAAACCCCCGAGTTGCAATGGGGTTGTACAATGTAGGAATGTAATTAGTTGGTAGAGGAGAGCACTCCTTGGCTCAAGAGTCTCCTTTCTAAAGTCCTCTACCTCACCAAAATCACTATAGCTTGTAGTCACTACTCTGGCATAATCTCATCCATCCAACGTTAGGGTCCAAAAAGTCCCTCTTCCATGGCTTGACCCTTCTTTTATAGGAGTCCTCATAGGTGAAACTTGGCATTTCATGCATAGTTAATTATTTTTGATAATTCCATAGTTTGATTATTCACCCACCCATGTGTCACTCTCTCATCAAGGATCTCCAAGATTATTACTTAAATTTTAATTTAAAAATGATATTTTTCCTCACCTCAACAAGGTTCCTATTTCTTCTCCTAGTTGTCTCTTGATCCCCCTTTTTCACTCTTTAATTTGTGTTCATTACTAAAGTCAAGTGATAAGTCAAGATTTGATTCCCTATCTACTCCCTAATTTAACTCAAGTTATCTCTTAGATGGATATTCTTATGTTGGTTGTTGCCACATGGAGGTTCTCTATATTTCTCTAAAATTTAATTTATTAATCTTATTTTAATTCACCATCCTCTTCTCTTAACTAGATTTAACTATTTTAGGATTAATATTTATCCTTACATTTATGTCCCTCTTTCCCCTTTTTATCTAATTAAACTACATTATCTACCTAATATTTTCCAACATGGGAAGGGTAGAGTTTTTAAGATAAACTATTTTATTTCTTCCTATGATCCTCTTAACGGAAGTTTTATTCTTGATTTAATTACCTCGGTTTCTAACATCATTTACCCTTGATGTGAATTTACCTAGTTTTCATTTCTTGATTATATTTATTAATTTATTTATTTTTAATGATTCCAAGGATGCCATGTTTGGTCTGCCCTTCAAGAACTTCCCTTGAAGTTTCAAGAGTGCCTTGCCTAACAGTTTATTTGTGATGCCAAGGGTACCAAGTTGGTCGTGTCCTTCAAGAAATTCCCTTGAAGTTCCAAGGGTGCCACACCACTTGCCCTTCAAGCATTCAATGACTACAAGGGGAAGGTATAGGTGTAATGACAAAGACCACTATCATCTCTTATGTTGCTTGCTACAACGAGACTAATGGTGTCGGGGATTAAGGAATCCACCTTGATGCACCCCCATGGTAAAATCCTCATGAGCAACCCAACTTTGGGACCTGCCCTCCTGACATCGTGATCTTCAAGGCAAATATGTTTCAAACTTTCTAGCCCAAGTCACGGCGGGAGTGCTAGTGGGTGAGATCAGGGATACTGTCCTACCCCTCCCATGTAGTTCCATCCAATTGTACAACCCCATCACCCATATGTGAGTCATTCGGCCAAGCAACTAATATGTGCCTACAACCACTAACATATCATCAGAATATAGATAAACATATATAGCAATTTTGAAAATCGACTTAGAATTTCAAAGATAAAATAATATAAATTTTCATCAAACCAAGTTTCGCCAACTTGTCATGTGCGAGTGCCTTTGGTGGTTTCCTGGCATACTCAATAATAATCAGTAACAAGGTTTCTTAGTGTTAGTCATTGTCATAATAGCATCATTATCATCACATGGTCATTCACATCATTGTTCATTGTGAACCAGAACTAATGCAATTAGGTAACATAGGGGACACATCCATCATGGCTATCATCATCATAACATCAATAGAGGCATACATATCCATCAAATCTATCAACATCATAACATCAAATAGATAAAAAACATAACCATTTATGCCAAAATCATCATAATATCAATAGAGAACATGCATAATCATTAATGTTGTCTTCATCATAATATCAATGGAGATTATACATAAACATCGCAACCACTAATATCACAACCAATAATAATAGAGTCATGTGTCTAGATCCTCAACCTGAGGTCCTCAAATAATAAAGTGTGGGACTTAGGGCTAAATAAATGTTAATCTCATATCACTATCAGTCAACTAGAACAGGGTACTAAATAGTGGCTCCAACGGGTCGCTGATGGGGTTAGTGATGTATGGTGTAATGATGTGTCTTGGAACTTTCTCTTAATTCAGAAGCCTGTTAACATGCCAACACGTTTTCAACATGTATTGTATTTTTTGTAAGAGTGATCTTTAACACTTGTAATTCATGTTGCTTTAACCTATGTTCTACATCTGAACTGTTTCATTTATTGTAATGCATAATCTATTAATGGAAATGTGTTGTATATGTTGTTAATGTTGTCCCGTCCATGTTGATTTATCTGCCGGACATCAGACAGACCTTTCACTTGAACCTTGCTGTAACAAGCATTGCACTTGTTCAGACTGTTCCATGAGTGCTGTACGTGTTATCTTACCTTGTATGTTGTGACTGTTGCATCCAGGTGGACTGCTCCACCGAAAGCTTCTATGTCCTTTTGTGTTGTGTGTTCCTAGCCGAGTTGGGACTGATCCCTTTCAACCTGACTCACCTTCACCTTCTTCCCCTCATAGTGAAAGAAGCATTGACACAAGTACACTTACACTCAGCAGGCATGTGAACCTCACTTCTCGAAGACAAAGTGAACCATTCTCCTGTGCTGACAAGCAAGAGTTGAGGTAAATCCTTAAGACAATGGCAATTAGGCCATCATATCAGATGGGACTCCCACACCAAACGGTGTGAGGTCTAGTTGGGGCTTCATACAGGGGTGATCCCTTGATGTTGGCAAATCAAGCATCGTTAACATTTTGGCACTAGAAGGAGGGTCAGATGACAAAATGAGCCCGTACACCTAGGTTAAATATTTTACCCAATGAATAATACACGATTTGTGCTCCCGGGGTGTTTCTCTCATTTCTCCCTTAATTAGTTATCAATCCCCAATGAGCTTCTCGATCACATGTCCTCGTTAAAGTTTGACGGTTAGGATGGAACGTCTGTAACCGAGCACATTTCTGATTTTCTTCTTTTCTGTGAATCTCATGAAATCAATGGTGATGAGCTTGCTTACGTACTCTTCTTCCTCACCCTTGAAGGTCATACTAATTGGTGGTGTCAGACCCTGCCACCTACTTCTGTCCATTCCCTTCTCACATTCACCACAGAGCTACATCAAGCCTTCGATGAGCATGACCACCAAGATGTCTATGAAAGAATCTCTTGTTTAAGAATGAATCCTAGTGAATCAGTTGAGGACTTTGCTACCTGTTTCCTTCACCTATGTCATGAAATTCCTGAGCAGTTTGTGGACCTTGACTTCATGAGCCAATAGCTGAAAGGCTTGGTTCATGTCTCCTGAAATAGTGAACTTTCTAATTTACCTTGTCCCTAAACTCTTATGGATCATGAGACACCTCATGTCTCAAAGAGGGTGCCCCTTCATAGTGGTTGCAAAGCTGAGAAATTTGCGTAGCATGTTCCCAATCCATCTGCTCAGCTATCTCCCACCCCAACGGAGGAAATTCCAAAATGTTTAGGAAATCATATGGTGAATATTCATCCCTCCATTCCACAAGAGGAAATCACCATTCCTAACCCAAGTCTTGAGTCTAATCTACATTTCTTCCATCCTCCATCATCTACAAGCCATGACTCCTTGCACCATGACTTGCTTGAGTGATCTACTTCATTATTAAGCTAGTAGCGCACACTCTCTTGATTCTCTAGCTACTGGCTCAAGTTGCAGTCATGTGCAAGGTAGTCTCATCATATAGGAAGAGGAGTAGGATGGTGAAGACACAATCAATTCCTCTCAAAACATTGAGCTTCCATTCTTGATCGATCCTCGATCCGCAAATCTTGGTGCAACATCATGCACAATCAATTCTTTTGAACAACCTCCAGTCTTGGGCTGTCATCTCTCCCACGCTTCCATATGTTGTGATGAACACCCAAGCACATCATATGATCTATTGTCATCTCATGTACACTCGAACTCAGATCTGGAATGTGCACTATTCAAAGAAGACATCCATATCAAAGCTTCCTCTGCACCTCACTTGCCTATGTGTCCTATCATTCACAGTGCATCAACATGCATCGGAGACACTCCGCATTCTCTTTCTTCTTTATCTTCTGAGTTATCTCCTTGATTGACACAAGGCAATAAGGTTTTCCATGATGAAAATAGTTTCAACACACAAGACTCTTCCCACTCGTCATCATCTTGTGTGTTGCATGAAGACAACTCATCAAGTTAGCTTGCTGAAAATTTTGTTGAAGCCTGTGATAGAGATGGCTATCATCTTGAGAGAAGTTTTGAAATAAGTAACAACAAACATCCTTGAGCCATGAATGGATTTGGTTCAAATCACAAAATGCAATTTTTCAATTCTACAAAGTTTCGAGACATGCCAAGGAGTCAAGGCACTTCAACGTCTGTTGATGGTTATGTCAGGACCTTGTGACTCTGTAAGCTTGTCAAGCCAAATCAGATCTCGTTTCTCATGCACAATCCATCTATCTGCATGGTTGCACTTGATGTGGGTCCTCGTGTAAAGAATATTTACTGTCCAGGGTATGATATTTCAAAATTTCAGATTTTCTCTAATGATCAAATCCATGAGTTCGTTACACCATGTCTGTCTTCATTGACCTCTCTTACATCCAGTTTGGTTTGGAAGTGTCCATCCCTCATCCAATCATGGGACAGTAAAGTTGATCATATTTATCCGGAATCACACTTATCATATGTTCTCTCTCATAATCAATTCCTTGGTATTTTTGCAAAATTTTCACATCAAATTTTCCCACTCATCACAGAAGCAATCTCCCTGTGTGATGACGAGTGCACAACCTATCGCACGAATCAAGTTACTCTCAATTCCCCACATGCCAACCAATTTCACACATTCACAAAGGTGGCATCCTTTCTACATTTCTGTGATGGCCATGATACCTACACACTTTTTCACCAGTTGCAGGTGGGTGTTCTATCATGCCTAGTACATAATGAAATTGGTTCCCTCATTTAGAGTGTTCGTACAATTGTTCAAAAGGTTTCTTTGTTCATGTCAAACTGGGAATCTAGCATCTCGTTTTATGCTCTTGTAAATTATCTTATAATCATATCCCAGCATTTTGGCTAGCCATTTATTTTGTTGTGTTGAGGATAGCCGTTGCTCCAAAAAATAGTTGAGTCTTTGATGGTCTGTGCGGATTTGGAAACGCCACCCCAATAAGTATGGCCGTGAGGTATCCACTGCATGTAAGATGACCATCATCTCCTTCGCATAGGTAGATTGTCCTAGATGTTTCCCACTTAGTTGTTGGCTGGTGAAGGCCAAGGGTTGACCTTCCTGCATTAAGACAACCCCAATATTGTACCTGAAGCATCACATTCAATCACGAAAGATTTGGTGAAGTCGGGTAGTGCCAATACGAGAGTGGAACACATGGCTTGTTTGAGAGCAATAAATGCCTGTTGTGCTTCATCAGTCCAAAGGAATGATTTTTTCTTGAGAAGGTGAGTGAGGGGTCTAGCAATGCGACCATGATTGTAGACAAATTTGTGATAGTAGCTGGTGAGACCCAAGAATCCTCTCAAAATCTTCAAGGTCTTTGGTTGGGGCCAATCCTGCATTGCCTGCATCTTTTTGGGATCCACCCTGACACCTTCACACCCCACAATGTGGCCTAAATACTTGACTTATTCCATGCCAAAAGAGCACTTGGATAATTTGAAAAATAATTTAAGCTTCCGAAGCACTCGCAAGAGTAGGTCTACATGCTAAAGATGATTTTCCCAGGTGAGGTTGTAGATGAGAATGTCATCAAAGAAAACGAGGACAATTTTTTTGAGATATGGTTTGAGCAGGTGATTCATGAGGCTATGAAAATTGGATGGGGCATTACAGAGACCAACTGGCATGACCAGGAATTCATAATGGCCTTCATGAGTTTGGAAAGCAGTCTTGGGAATGTCTACTTCTTTCATGCATATTTGGTGATAGCCTGAGTGAAGATCTAGCTTAGTAAAGAATTGAGCATCATTTAGTTCATCCAACAATCATAAAAAACCGAGATAGGGAATTTATCTTTAACTGTAAGCTTGTTAAGGGCCATAAAGTCTGGAAACATGCGCCATTCCTCATCTCTCTTGAGAACCATGACCACAGGTGATGAATGAGGACTTATTCTAGGACGAATGACACCGACTTCCAGGAGTTCCTTAACGATTTTTTCAATTTCATTTTTTTGGGTGAAAGGGTATCTATATGGGCACACATTCAGTGGTTGTGCCCTTGGGACCAAAGTGATGCTATGATCATGTTCCCCTCTAGAGGGTGGAAGATCGTGAGGTTTTTTAAAGACCTACGGGTGGCTGTTTAAGACTTGTTGCATCTCAAGCTGAATATGAAGAGTAGTGGGCTCAATGGCCCGGATGGCATGAAATTGGGTGATAACTTCATGATGGTCGTTTTTTAACAAATTTTCCATTTGATGCGAGCTGATGATAGAAGGAGTACCTACCTAGAGTCCGTGGAGGGTATGCGTGTGGTAATTCTACTTAAATCTCATATATAACTCCTGGAAATCCATTGTGATTGGGCCTAGTGTGTGGAGCTAGTCAACACCCAAGACAATGTCACAACCACCCATGTTGATGGAAAACATGTGGGTTTTTAGGTTATAATCTCCCATCTGAAGTTTGATATTTCCACAATGGCCTTCACATTTCATTGTCCCCCCATCAGCAATCTAGACATAGCAATTAGACACTACTCCGAAAAAACAATGAACAACTTCTGCAACTCTCTGATGGATAAAGTTATGCGTGCTACTACTATCAATCAATACTACTGCTGGGTGATGTTTAATAAAACCTTTGATTTTGAGAGTTTTTGGAGAAGAAAGTCTTGCCAAAGCATGAAGGGAGATAACCGGTTCTTCTAGTGTAGCTAGGAGCTCATTGTCTTGCTGGTTGTCCTCATCTTCCTCCTCTGGTCCCTCAAAGGGTGGGACTTCCTCAGATGAACTGTGATTAGTATGATCAATTTGAAATAATTTGGGTTCCTTGTATTTATGCCCCGGGGATTATTTGTCATCATTGTAGTAACACAATCCTTGTTTTCTTCTTTGAGTGATTTCTGCGGGGGACACCTTTTGGACCTGAAGTGTTTGGGTAGTGCCCTGAGCCTGGGTGGGGCATCCCTTGGCTATGAAATCTGGACTAGGTGATTGGGCCGCTAAAGCACATTCCACTTCGATAGCCTTTGTGAAAGCTTCCATCCATGTGGCTAGGTGGTGCATCCAGACATGGACTTAGATGGCTTCTTTGAGACCACTTATAAAACGTTCCAAGTAGAATTCATCTCCCAGACCTGCTGTGTGGAAGGCCAATGTCTCAAATGCTGTAATATAGTCATTTACTATGCTTGTCTGTCTGATCTTAGTAAGATGACCCAAAAAATTTTGGTCACAAATGGATTTTGTGAACACCTGCCAAGTAATTGTCCTTGGATAGAATTTCTCATGCCACTTCCACCATTGCCATATTTCTTGGTCCAAGTAAAGGCCTCCCACATGTAGTTTAATTTCATCATCTACAATGTGATTTAGAGAAAATTGTTCCATTTGTGCTACCCATATTTCCGGATTAGAGCCATCAAATTTGTACATGTCCAGCATGGGTGGTCGAGGGTGGGAATGTTGGTGATTTCCATGGAAGTGAAGATGATGGATAGATTCTCCTTCAAGTTCTTCATTAAAACCATATGCCTCCGATTGTAATGCCAACTTGCCCTTTGTGACTGTGTCTGTTAATGTCTTCATCTGATCCACTAACCGACCCAATTTTTTTTCAATGGCCTCAATCTTCTCATTGGCCATGGCTTGAGCTCTGGTTTCTACCATCCACAGATCCAGGTCACTTGTCTTCACTTTTGAAAAAAATTGAAGCTGACAAGTGAATGGTACCATCGTGCTCAACTCGTCGTCCTGATTTTATTTATTTATATTTTTAATACTCTGAAAGGAGTTTTACTCCCTTCTTATCAATACTGTAGTGGCCAATTTCCAGAAAAGTTAATCCTACCCAATGTCCTGCAAGAATCACCCCATGGTATAGGAGCCACAAGCCTCCTTGCACAAATGGTTAGATCTGTCTGTGAAACCCTCAACTAATGAATGTGAGTTGGACTGCGGTGGCGACAGAACCCCAATTGCTAGATCTGAATTGTACTATGGCGGTAATACTTGAACTAGTGGATCTGATTGTTGCAGCGAAAACAGAATCCCAACTGCTAAATCGAATCTAGCAAATAAGATAATGGGCGATCTTTAGAGAGATGAGGGAACTATGGTCTCAAGGAGTGTCAGGTACTACAGATCGCAATATACATAAGGGTTCAACAGTAGTACTCAACCCAATCTTTCAGGGCACTAACTAAGGAGGATCAACCGTACCCTTAGTTGTACTACCTGACTAGCCTATCGTACACACGAGTAATCTCCCCGAGTGCTATTCTCGGTGTACTGTAGCAAAACGATGACCGACGGTTTATCTACAAGAAGGTTTCAGGTGAGCCTAGGGGGCTTCCTATATATCTAGAGGGTA
This sequence comes from Pinus taeda, assembly GCA_000404065.3. Lineage (NCBI taxonomy): Eukaryota > Viridiplantae > Streptophyta > Pinopsida > Pinales > Pinaceae > Pinus > Pinus taeda. The sequence continues at coordinate 72,518 of APFE030270289.1, forward strand.
TGTGGAAGATAGTCTGTGGGCATTTCTGTCTAATGCCCTACTACTCGAAGGGGTACCCACAAGGGTTACAAGGGAGTCCAACAAGCATGACCACCTCTTTTATTTTCTGCATTCATGCCTCCCCAAATTTGCAGGTTTATGCGCTTAATGATAGATCCCATGGTTTAAAGACGCCAGAACATGTCTCTAGCCAAAAAAAAATTCTGCTAAAAATGGAGATACCACCAGTGCTGGAAAGCTCTTTGATACCACTTGTTATGCTCTTGACCTATGAGAAGATGCCAAAATACCAAATATACGAAGAAACACAACCTAGAACACAGAAAAAAATGAGAAATAACATGTATTTTATTGTTTAGAGATGAAAGCAATGTTCACTTGTCTCTTTGAGTGGGCAACCTCCAATAGAGCAGGTCTTGATTACAAAATAAGACACGATGCTCCTCAATGGGGAGTCTCTATCCTTTATATAGGATTCATACATGTAATACCATGGGTCAGTACCATTCTCTTAATACCATCTATCTAATACCATGGCCCATTTGCAACTAACTGTGGCCCCTTTCTTTAAATGCAGGTCAACCATTTATAATTATTAATACAGGTTTTATTGACTCTTTAACTAACTATAACTATGACTTGACCTATTACATAAATAAGGGGGTTAGGGTTGGACCCTAACATCTTGACCGACTGGTCTGATTTCTTTTCTATCTTGGGTGGATTTCATGTAGTTTATCATTTTCCCAACAGTACATCCAATGACAGTCGCTTCGCGCACTATGATCTTCACCATGTATCATATTTATTTTTAGACTTCTATCAAGAAAGTGAGGCACTTCGGTCTGCATCAATGGTTATGATAGGCTGTCACTGTCTTGACATGGCTGATGAGAATGACCGGATCTATCTATCCATATTAGATTCCCATTGTGATCCCCTCTCTCGAATCAGGAATCTAACTACTCGAAGATCATGAATCTTTCACAACAACCATCACGAATTTTATGATCCAATCACTGAATGGATTGAACAATCTTACTTGGTGAGTCATGTTTGTAGGTAACAAGCTTCAGTCCTTCCTCGCAGTTGCTGAGAAACTTGATGCAGAACAACACACACTCGCAAGAGGCCTTCAAGGTTTGTTGAAAAACGGTAGTCACGGAAGAGGTAAGCATGTGTGTGGTGTGGTTGTTGTTGGGTTGTGTTATATTCTTTCCATGACTAGCCCATGTAGTTAATAGGGGGTTTGAGGGGTGCAGGTAACCCCACTCTATGGGGTCCGGGGCAACACCCCGAATTTTTTTGGTTTTGGACCCTATGTTAGGTTGGGTGGACCCACCTATGGTTTTGTGCATGATTTTCGCACATGGTTTTGGACGTGATGGTTTTTGGTCCATGGTATTGGATGCTTTGACATGTATAAATATGCATTATAACATTGAAAGGAACAATAATGAAAAATCAAGCTGGTAGTCCTGGTTTTGGGACCCAAGGGAAAATCTCTGTGTATATGTTTTTTATGTGTTATGCTCTCGCAATGTTTATTTTCTATGTTTTAGAATTCGTATGTAGGTAATTTCTGTACAGGGTTAAAACTTACATTTCGTATCAGAGCTGTTTTGGCTTCAAGGGGATGCCTTTGTACACATGACAAATTGTACACATCCATTACCGGATCATTATCAAGGAGAACAACCTCTCCTTGTTCACTCGGGACTGGTTCTGATACTAGAGATGGTGGAGACTAAGGGGTGACCTCTGATTCTCTCAGCATGAGGTTGGTATCTTGGTCCTATGGCACCTATTCCAACTCCATGTCCATTGCGTCAACCATTTGCTCAATTTGTTGAGGAAGCTCCCTATGTTCACCCTTTTCTTCATCTGTTGGCTATTCTAACTCTTCCAATTTTATTCAGATAGTTTTCTCTATGATCGCGCCTTGCCCTTCTTCGTGCTCCTGTTTCTTCTTCTCTTACCTCTCTCTTCTTCTTAGCTCCTGCTCTTCTTTCATCTTCTTCTTTGTTTCCTACAACTTCCTTTCTGCTTCCTCCAACCTTTGCTTCTATCTCTTCCTCCATTCTACTCTCTTTATGCATTGTTTCCTCTTCGCCTCCACTACCAAATCTTCTTTCTCAATGAGAGGATCTTCTTTGAACTTGTATATTTGCTTAGCCTCTGGGTTCTCGGTAATATTCCTCTTCCCTTTTTCCTGCGTTGGTTTACTGCTCACTGTTGTTGTTGTTGTTGCTTCCTGCGGTGTTGATACATGTAGAGTAGCTTTCCATTATATAGCCATGCTTACTGGTTCATTGATCTGAGAGGAGTTCTAACAGTACCTCCAAGGATCTTCCTCTGCCCAATGAAATGTCTTGTGTATCCATGGATAATATAGCTTTTCAGTGTGGTTCTTTAAAATACAATGGGGATCATATGGATTGCAGTCCTTGGTTCCAAACTCAAACTTTCATAAGTCTTTGGCCTCGGCATCATATCCTTCAAGCTCTTGATCTCATACAATCCAAACTACAAAGGAAAAGTAAACCATGGTGCCTTCTTCCTCATGTGCAGTCCTGCTGATAACCCTATGGAGATGTGATATCCAACCTCTCGCATGACCAACTTATCCATGGAAAACCTTGTTATCACATGTGAAGGCTTCTCTCTGCCAAACAACCTGATGAAGGTGCCACTAGGTGAGGCATACCAATTTGCAATGTTAAGTAATGCCTCCATCACTACTTAGGACATGCAAGGTGGATCATGCTCAAAGATCAACTTGTAAACTGGGAAGACGAAATGGTCAGATAGCCTTGCCATGACTCCTTGGTAGCTACACTCAGAAAGAAACTTGCAATAAATATTCTCAGCTATCTTTGATTGTGTTCATGTCCAACCCATGCCAACAAACTAATGTTGGGCACAGATTTCATCAAGTAGGTACGCAGACATCTAGAATGTCGCTTGCTCATCCTTGGGAAGATTCGAGGCATTTTTCACATGCATTTTTAGTTGAAGAGCCAATAGATCTGACTAGTTGAATGACCAACCTTCATTCGCTAACTGGTCCAACACAACCACCCAATTCTGCGGAAAGGTCTTCGTGCTCTCTTGACTGTACAATCGACATGAAAATATGATCAAGAGTGGGTAGGCCTTTATGAGTGACTAAGTCTTGTAAACATGATTGGGTGTCGACCTGATATTCGATGACTCTTTCACCTAACACTTTATGATGTCTCTAGTGTTCACATTGTTGTCAGGGGGCATAGAAAAGTTCTTCCATGTGGTTCACAAGTTGTGGTAAGTGATACATCTGATGATATGTTTCTTTCCTGAAGGTATCAAGTTGTGTTCCACTGGAACTACTCAATGTCATCATCTTGGGATCAATATGTGATACAATCTAGGGAATGATGTCCACACATGGGAAGTTTGGGTACCTGCGTGCAACCTTGTATAAGCTTGACTTGTGGATGTTGACATAGACCTACTGATCTTTTAGATCTTCCTTGAAGATTCCTATAAATATATCCTTGATTTCCTACCATCTTGTCTTCAAGTCCTTCTCTATGAATAGTTGTGTGTCTGCATAGATTGGAAAGTTCATTGACACCTATTCAACTACATCCCTAGTGTTTCTCTCAATAATATCCTTTGATGCAACTCTCTTGGAAGCCATGTTACCTATACTATGGAAGAGCTTCTCAACAACTGTTGTACCTAGAGACAAAGAGGACACTCATGACATGCAAATATTAGCTTGAAATCAAAATCACTTCAAGATAGACCAAGAAACAAACTCGACAAATACTGGGAAAGATTGCACAATTCTAGGTTTTAGAGGTGAGTGACTATTAGCTAGATTTGCGCATTACACAATCCCAAATTTTAGTGGGGAGGTGATGTTGACTGGAACTGCACAATCCATAGTTCAATCTAGCTTGTGCTGGCTAGGACTACACATTATGCAATCCCAGTGGCCAAGGATCAAGCAGTGGCTCCTGGAACTACATAGTGTGTAGTTGGAGCTAGTCACTACACCCACTATACAATTCCTGGAGCCAAGGAAAAGCCTTGAGATCTATAAATGCGTAGTGCATGCCAGGAAAAGGTAGATTTGTGACAAGGAAGCCCATATCGGCTCAAGAGAAATGTGACAATGAGCAGATATAAAAGTGTGAGTGATGGTTGATGCATATCTAAGTGAATGGTAGTGCATGCAATCAAAACAAGTGCAAGAATCAGTTAAATAGAAGAACAATGAACTTTATGGAGAGAGTTGCAGCAACAATGACCATTAGTGCAAAAATTGGGTTATTCATGTGACACTTAGGAAAGGCAATGAAAAACTTAAAAAAAAATCTCTACAAGATAAAACAAATAAAAACGCTAGCATTTTTTCATTAAAATAGGTAAAACAACACTCTCACAAGCCAAGGGAATGAAAGCAACAGAAAGAGTAGCAAAATACTAGAAAAGCAAGACTTACCTAGAAAAGTTATGATGACTGTGCCAAAGTTTCCTAGATCTCCTCGGGAATTCCAGTGCTCCAAGATTGAATGTAAAAATGAGCTCTGGAAGTGTCCATTAAATAGATTTGATCTATTTAGGGTTTATGAACCGAAGGTCAAAAATATAGGAAAAAGTGGCACATGGCGACAGTTTAAAAAAATGGCTCAAGTGTAACTCTGACTGCTAAAAGTAGATCCATATCTTTTATAGTTCCTTTTCGATTTTTTATTTTTTTCATGCATAGAAAAATTGCACAGTTCCAGGGAGAACCAGGCAACTCATTGGCACATGCATCGAGAAGCTATTGAGGGGATGCTTCTGCGCAATTCTTGGGTCGAGTGGCTCTGGATTCCTCTCATGCTCTGCATAGTTTCCCAATGGAAGGTAGGCCACCAGCTAGGTCTATGCAATTCTAGAGTTGAGGCTCACTATTGGCCCAAACTTCTCATTTCCCAAGAACAAGGTTGGTTTCCCTCTAGGATTGCATAGATCACCAAGGTGGGCCTAGAACCGAATTGCAACCAATTCAGGAGGTAAGCTTGTGGTTAGTCAGCAAAGCAAGTAAGAAAACACAAGCTATAAAGAAAAATATAAAACTCAATTAAAGCACAAGTACCTAAGTCAGAGCCAAATAAGCTGTTGGGATGTTAAAGGACATGGAACACCAAATGTAGATCATCAAGTATAATTTAAAGGTAGCACATGATAGGTAAAAGAGTTATGTGGATAACAATTATATGCACAAAGAGTTTCAAGTTGGATAACATGTTTACTTGATAATTAAACCCAAAAAAATCTCCTTGAGGATCGGATCATGTGATAGGTTGGCACCATAGTTTGGTGGAACTTTTAAGATACTAGAGAGGATAGGATGAATGGCCTATACGCTGGCCTTACCTCCATTAGTTAAAATCCATGATTTTCTCCATGTTTCTTTGCTTAAAAGATATGTATAGGATCCTAATCATGTGATTGATTGGTATGTGCTATAGGTGGAACCAAATTGAGAGCTAGAACCATTATGCATACTAGACTAGAGGAGCCTCATGCTTCAAAATCAAGAAATAGAGCAACCTCCACTTTGGGCCCAAATAAGACACTTGGAAAAGGATATGTTGCCCGAATAAGACACTTAGGACTTAATTCAATGAGGGCAACATATCCTTTTTCATTGTTTGACTGAAGCAACTGTGAATAATTGTAAATACTATGTAGATCTATGTTTATAAAACTCCATAAATAGTATGTGTTGGCCTTTGAGCATGTTTTGGTGTGGCATATGGAATATCGGGGATGGTGTTCCCCCAAGGGGGAGGGATTTGTGACATCCCAAAATTAGTTATATTTATGTAAGCATTGTAAACATTTTTTATATAAAATGGGACATAAATTCTAGAGGGATGGGGTCACTAATTACTGGAAATAATATTAATATGTAGAAAATTTGATGAGGCCCTATGTAGATACACACAAGAATGATCCATGAGGAACATTGAGAGACATAAGAAAAATAATAAAACGAATTTGAGCAACATTGGAGGGGAATTTTGGCCTAAATAATTCGAGCTAGAAGAAGGAAGAACACAAGGTTACAACACAAATATAGAGCAATTTGAATTACCAATAAAGGTTGAATAGAGAAGGGAATGAAGTTTTTGGTTGAAAATGGAGCTGGAAGAATCACCAAGTGAGAAATTGATTGCCTCTTGAATCCTTGATGACCTAGAGGGTGGATATGGTGTTTCTAAGGAAATCCCAATGGGTTGGAGTGGAGGAATTGATCCTAGCAAGTTCTTGGTGGATCCTCGAAAGCTTATTTTTTGTCTTTTGATTTTATTGTGGGTTTTAGAATCCCTACATTGGGTGGAACCACAATGTTTTGTTTTGAAAGGGTGGAGACTACTAGTATCTATAATCCCTAAGGGTTTTATTGGTTTTAATTTAGTTGGTGGGTGGAGGTGGATGAGTCTCTGGAGACCTTGTTTTAGTTATTGGATATATTTGATACCTGGAGTAAAATATCCCTAAACCTATAGAATTTAGCTTGCGGATGACAACTAGAAGTGAGACTCAGTTGTAGTTTTCTATGGTTGGGTGGAGAGTCATAGTGCTAGACTCAATTTCCAAATTTCCCATTGATTTTGAGATAAGTATCTTTTATGTTTTCAACAACCAATAATTATATATCTCTCTCTCATTCTTGTCTTAAATGATGTTCATTGATGGCATGCTTCATGGTTTATTAACCTTACTAAATTATTCAATGTTTTTTCTTTCACTGTGTAAGGGTAATAGAACAACTAGTGGGTACAATGGTTATGTTCATTCAATAACCAACATGAAATATTTATTATTATAGAAAATTAACTTGAATTTGACTACAGTATTGTGCATGTTACTGTGTATAAATTGAAGACTATATGAGGATGTTAAAGCATGAAATGCATGCAATGCATTGCCTGATACTAACATCTTGAATACAGGGGTTAATCCATTATGATGGTGTTGGGTTTCATTGGTAGAAATGAGTTCCCAACAATGTAAAGGATAATGTGGAAAGATTTGAAACCTTATATTTGATTGCATATTTTACTATTGTATAAGTATTGACACATTTATTGCATGCCACTTGGTGCCTTTATGATTGAAGGGAAGAAGTATTTATGCCTTCCCTTTAGTACATTTTTTCATTTAATTGAGTATGCTTGAGTTGATTAGTTTCATTCACCTTTTTTTTAGATGATGGGGCTTTTGGGCCAAAGAAAATCAAGTTTCTACTTTGTTTATAAGTTGCTACAACTCTCTGTATTTTTTTGTATAAATGCAATTGAAATGTTGTTAAAATCATTATCATGCTTATGATTGAGTATTTCTCGCCTCTAGCCTTGAATTTATTATGAATTTGTTGACCATATGGTGCTCAAAGTGCTATTAGAAAGGTTCAAAAATTTAGAAAATAGAAGTGTTATCAAAGTGCTGGAAAATTGGGAAAATATAATGTTAAAATTAAAAATTTGGTTTTGCATGTTAGCTAGGTCAAAGGTTGAGAAGTTGTCCTAGAAGGCCCAACCTCCAACGGGTCAACCAAGCTCTTTGTGCCACAATTTGGGAGTTCGGGAGGTCATAGGATTTAGGGTGGTCATGGGGTCAGAGGGTAGAGGTTGAGCTAGCCCTTGTTAAATAGTGCATCATGGGGAAGTGGGGGCCAACCCAGACCAATGTTAGAGGTCGAGGGTTAGGATGCCTATTTTAAAGATATCTTGTCATGAAAGGAGGTTGATAATGACCTTCCTTGGGGCTTGTGATTTCCATTTGGGCGCCATGTGGGTGCATTAACTACCACATGGGCTGCCATGTGGGTTTCTCATTTTCCATGTGGGTTTCCATGTGGGCGCATCAAGTGTCACTTTTAATTGGTCAGTCTTCAAAGGGCCATAAATTTTGATTTGTAAGTTAGATTGAAGAGAAAATTATATCGTTGAAATCTTCTTGATGAGATGAACACAATGATGTTGTTTATTTGAAATTTTGGAAAATTCAAAAAATTTATCCCTTGTTCCTATAACTCTACCTTGGGAGATGGGTTCGTAGAGTAACCACCTCGTCCCTACTCTAGTTGGGTTTGGGGTTAAGAGAAGAGTGTTTACATCATTCAATATTGAAAGGTGGTGAATTGACTTTTTTCATGGCTTTTAGGGTTGATGGACGAGCTATAATAGCCCATAGACACCTCTACAACATATAAAAATAACTTTTTGGATCTCTTGGAATCACTCACAACATATAGCCATTTAGCCTCTTTGTATAGTCTCCTATATTGCCCGCAAAGACAGGTATTGTCACATAGGATAAATCCATTTGTAGGGTTCCACCCAATTTTCTAGCCCAGGACTAGGGAAGTAACATGCCATAGGTAGTTGTGACTTCCACTACTACTATGTCCATAACTAAGCTCTTATTGGGTATTTGGTCCAAGGAGGCTACAAAATCCTTAATAAGACCAAGGCATTATACTCTTCTAGAATCAAATGAATAACAATCATGGTATGGTTTGGTAATATCTAGTCTTAGCTCCACTAAGATGGACTTGGGCATGATCCTAAATCTAACATGCTTATTATGTACATTAAGATTAAAGTAAAATGGAAGGATATCATCATCTTGTTCTTCCATGTGTGACCTACACTATACATTGGGATGATCCTACTCTATTTTTAAAGTTTTATTATGAGAAAATAATTCAGTGGAGTTTATGAGCTTTCATAGGTGGAGTTGATATATTAGGTTATGAGCCAATTCTAATAGTAGTACTATGACCTTTATCTTGCTAAGTTATTTTTCAAGGTTAAATGGTGGGGTTATGTTTCTTTCGACCTCTTTGATTGGATGAAATATTGGTTGAGACAACATGGGGCCCTATGTTTTATTAGCTTCCTTAGTTTTGTTTGGATTGGGATCATGAGCGATCATCTCATTCCTATGTGAAGGCCCTTGTTCTTTCTTCAAATTTGTGAAAGGTGGTTGATTTGTATTAGGGACTAGTTCCCAATCGAGTAATGGCCTAAAGGTTTTAGTATGATGCCCCACCTTGACTGGTCTACCTAGTCTGGGATGTAGGTCATAGTTCCTCCTAATTGTTTCCATTAGTGTGTCTGTGATATGTTGATATTGAGAAGGTGGAATTTCATATTCTTCATATGACTCATAGGTTCTCAAAATGTAATGGAATTTGTGTACTCAATTTTTGTAAAGTGAAAACCAAATCTCCTAGTTGAGTATAAATCAATGTGTCCATTTCACTATGGTTAGTTAATTTCTGCCAAGAAACAAAGATATTGTTATTGATCCACTAGAATCATATGATTTCATTCCTCTCTCATAAAGTTATTTTCCTATTAAAACAACAAATTTCAACTAACCCAATTTAGTATTCACCTAAATGGAATTGCATCAAAGGACATTAGTGCATAAAATATACACCTGTGTAGATTGTTGAAAAGATAATTGGTAGTTTTAAGTCTAACCAGTGAAATAAGTATATATCTCACAAGAAATCACTGGGAGTTGCTTAATGTCAATGCGAAATAAACTAGAATGAGAAGGTAGTTTTTAATAGGGGAACTCTCATTTATTTTGTACGGGTTTCCCATGCCATCCAATAGTTACTACTTATTGAAGTAGTTGAAATATTTTATAATCCATTAGTATTATAGGTATTTAAGTACCATTGTATGAAGCAGTGATGTAAAACTAGTATACCAACATGTTTACCCTACCTCTCTCTCTTTCCTCTTCTTGTACAAGTTGTGAATTTTTATTCTGTTTATTCTATCTTTCATTGTGGTTTTATTGTTCAACCCCTTCCTCTACATCTATTGAGTTTTGAACACCACATTGCTTCAATGTCTCACCCACAATAACATTTTTCACTGTAGTTGTATTTCTAGGACTTGAGATTTCAACAAATATCGCTGATGTGTATGCTTCATATTTTGCCACAACAAAAATATACTTAAAAAAAAATAATGTGCACCAACCAATTCAAAAAAAAATTGTCCCTGATTGTAAGATGTCATAATATCTTCTTACTTGGGTGATTTCACCATCTTGCATTAGCTGTGAAGGATATCATGTAAATAAAAAAAATTGGATCCCTTATCTCCTCTGCTCAATTAATGATCACTAAACATGTTGTCTCTTTATTAATAACATTGAAAATTTTAATGTCACTTGAACAGGATGAAAGAAATTCAAACCTACCAGAATGACATCAATTTTGGGTAAAAACTCCACATGATGAGTAAAATAGACTAGAATCTTTGAAGCCAAAATACCAATTATGCATTCCTATAATAAGAAAGTCCAATTCCTTAGATGTTTATGGACATGAATTTGTAGAAACACAACTAGAAATGTATATTATCTAGACTGAACAATTAATTGCAGATTACTACTGTAGAGGTTTACCATTCCATAAAAACATTAAAACTAATTAATTCTAGAAACCTACAATATGTAAATAATAAGAGAAACATACTTGGAAAATATGTTTTCCAGTATGTCAATCCACAACCCTAAAAGGGTCAATAAAAAAATAAATGTCAACATATTGGTGTAAAGCATTAGAAATCTGTATTCTCCATGTCTTACCACCACTCAAATTTAACCCTCTTTCTTCAATGTTTATCTCATCCCCATATGGAAGAAGTTCAAGATATTTCTTCAATGAACAAGCATAAAGTACACTATTGTATCTAATATTATCCATCTACTTCCCAAAGAGAATAATGTCTTTAATTTTCCCACTTTGTATCTAAGGTGATTGAGGGACATATGCTTTGGTACCACTTAAGCTAACATAGCTTGACATTTTTGGTATTTCAGCTGATGTGCAGTATAAAAGGATTGATTTTCCTAAACCAAACATACTACAACCCTCATTCTTCTCTCTATTTGTTCATATAAACCTCTTATAGTTCGACTAGAGTAATCAAAATTCCAAGAAACTATCACTCCTTGGATTTGAATATAAGTCTGTTGACTCCTTTGATACCTTTTCTACTACATTTTGTTCAAGCTCTTATTCCTCTAGAAAGGCCACAATGCGATCAATTGACGCTTTAGTTTGAGTAGTCACAAACATTAAGTTAGGAAGATTGTTTATATCTCCCTGAATTATCTCAAAGGTTGCAATGCATAAAAAATTCTTCTTGCTATCAAAGGCACTCCTATAAGAATACATGTACCAAAAGTTGCAATAGAGACAAATATGGCTTCAACAAAGAATGAAAATGTTGTGATAGCTAATGCGTAAATATATTTTTGTATCCAACTACATTTTTCTTGCCTCAAAGTTTGTAGCTTCCAAATAAATCTTGTCTCCCAAGCCTTTAATTTTAACATCCTCATAATTTTTAATGTCTATGTTGTGGCCTTCATCCTTTGGTCTCTTTCTAATTCTCTTTTGAATTTTTTTTGTAATTTTCTAACTAGGAAATTTGAAACATAACTTCCAATGAGGTCACCAACCTTGAAAATGCTACCAAGCCCAATTTCTGATATAGAATAATAAAGGTCATAAATAATTAAAGAGACAAAATCTAGATACCATGCATATGCAAACAAAGCTTCCAACATTTTGAACATCTATAATAATTTAGTTGATAATCTCTTTTATTGTAGTCTTCTGTCTTGACTAACTAGAAAGAAACAATACCTTCTTGTATATTACAGTTAACAATGCTACTTTAGCCTATAAAGATAACTGATGTTGTTTGAAATGCCATTGTCACTGTGGCAAGGATCCTAATACGCTTGCCACAAAATATGCACAAATTAGCACATAACATTGACTTTCAAACTATTTCTTTCCATATATAAATAGAACAAAGGAAGTTATAAAATATGGACCTAAATATGATGCACAAGTTTACAGTGCTACAAAGGATACATTGAAAAATAATTCCTTCCAAAGAGATAGGAATAAGACTTTTGATAATGACCCAATATGACCTTTGGCCTCTAGCTGATCTCTAAATTTATGGTATATTTTTCTTTCCCTATCCACATCTACAACTTGGGGTACATCATCAATGTGCAGAGGGCCCTTATAACTAGCAACAAGCAAAGGACTCATCTAAGAAAATGAAAACTAACTGAGAAGGTTGGTTTTTTCATAAGTAGTGACTGCCTTAGTGTTTCTAGATTTTTGGAAATTTTCTTTCAAGAGAGGTTCTTGAATGGTCTATGAGGAGGACTCTACAATACTTCTAACACAAGAATGCCAAAAATAGAATAACCATAATTTTAACAAATATATCAACAACAACACTTATTTCTTTTTTCAACTATTGAATGTCGAGGATGATGAAGAAAGCATGCAGAATGAAAGATAGACACCACCACAACTACAATAAAAGTGGAAACTTCTTTATCTTATTTTCTGATGGAGTGATGAACATAATCTAACACTGTATACCATGTTAGATTCTACAAAATATACTCACCCACATTTGTAAAACCTTCAGGCCTCTCTTTTAGCCACCAATATAGAGGGCTCAATATCCCGAGAACATTGTAGCATATAGACATAAAAATGCAACCACCTAAAGCCAACTTTTACATAATCCCAAGTTTGAACTTATTGGTAAAAATTTCAAATGAAACAAGAGGTGTAGGTGGCCAAGGTGTGTGAAATTTACACCTTGTCCAACATAGTTCAAGGATGATAGGAAAAAGAAATAGAAAATTAATCCCAATTGCAAGTGCATGCTCAAAGAATTTCCCTCCAAGAATAGCTCTAAGTGCCTCCCACCCAATTGTTTCATCCATTTCTAGCTAGAGGGAATTTTTGTTCTTGTTTATTGCCCAGATGGCTCCCATGATTGAAACCAAATAATTTTCTAGCAATATCAACAAAGTTCTTGTTGTAGCTGTTATAACCACCCTCCAAAATTTTTCCCATGCCTATATTTTTTAGCTTTCCTTCTATCCACAGGAGCTCATCATTCACTATCATCAAGTATTCATGTTATTATCAATACTTGTCCTTTCATGCAGTGCTTGTGATGTGTTATTTTGATCTCAACTTGAATCTTTTCAATCACAAGCAAGCTTTTGCCTTGACCTTGTAGCATTGTCAGTTTTCCTTCTAGAAACTACCCAATATTGGAAGGCAAGCTAGACTTAAGGATTTGAATTGTGCAATCCAAATAGGAAAGCCTACAACCATCAGCTCAGAAACTGTGTAATTCTAGGAGACAACCCAGCCTTGACCTTAGAAATTATGCAAAGCTTCCCTTTCTCTCAGAAACTATGTAACTCACTGAGTCAAGGAGTTTCCCAGTCCCTTGTGATTAGGAAGTGTTCAATCATTCTTGGAAGTGTGAATGGTCGGTTTCCCAAAAAAAGAAAAAAGAAAAAATAAATCCCTAGAAAATAGGGAGTGATCAATTGGTTTCTAGAAGAGTGGCACAAGTTGTTATTTTTGGACTTTCGGCCAAGTGTCGCTTTATCCTTGATTTTAGGCATGTGCGTCGGAAACTGTAACTAGCCTAGATATATATAATAGATGCGCCTAGAGCTCATTTGTACATTTGGTCTTGGAACTCTAGCCTTCCCAAGGAGATCAAGGAACCTTCAGATGATTTTCTAGCACTTTTCCAGGTGAGTTTTTCTTTAGTCCATTTTTTGTTACCTTTTGTCATTTCACTTCTGTGTGTGATGTTTTGCTTATTTATCTTCATATTTGTTGTATTTTTAACTTATATTAGCTTCTACAAGTGTTGGTTTGATCCATCATTCCCATTTTACAAGTGTCACATCAACTTCTTGTTTTTATCCATTAGTGATCTGGAATTGATCCAAGACAAACAATTAGGGTATTACAGACTCATGTGCATGGATATGCCTATGTTATTTTATGCAACGGATTGATAAGATTGCGAAATACACAAGCACTGAAGTAGTTAGAGAAAAACATAATGGAAAACATGTAAACACAACAAGTTTAATAAGGAGTTCACCCAATACTCCTAGGCAATGTCTCCCAGTCCAGCCTTCGGTGGTGGCCTCTCTATTATGTTTTCAAGTAGATCTTTTACAACAGTGAGCTTAGTTTGAGTCTCACACAGCAGACATAAATTAGTAGGACTGTACTTGGATCCCCCAAGTCTCTGGAGTACACAGACTCTCCTTACAAAAAATCGACCTCTATTGGTCATAGTAGTATGAAACCAATTTGAGACTCATACATGACAGGCATATACAAAGGAGTTTGCTTGAACCTCTCAAGCCTTCTCTAGACTACACAGACTCTCTAACTCTCTCTGGATCTGTCTGGCTCGATGCTACCTTTTGTTTCTGTAGGTTAGCTCGCCTCCTTTTTTCTGCTCTTAGCTTTTTGCATCTAACTAACTCTCCTAACTTGCTTGCTTCTCTCTCTGTCAGTTCATGGCTTTAAAGCCATTCTGCTTTCTAACTATTTTTCTACTTCCCGGCTTTCTGGTTCCCCTACCTATGTCCATTTGAATTCCTCTATTCTGCATCATCATCATTGTATAATTCCTCATAGGAAGGTGGCCACCTGTTTCATAACAAACTAAGTGTCAATTCCCTTGAACATCTTTGAAACGACAATTTTTACTGTTAACTCCAAGAATGCCCACAAAACATGAATCTCTGCCAACGCATCATCCACGTCGGATTTCAAATCTTATACAAGTATGCCTATTTACCGCATTGAATCTAGTCATCCATCAGATTGCGTCTACGTCGTCGATCTGGAGCCTCCAGATCCTACGGTCATCATGCATATCGGACGGTTAAGTAGCTTGATGGTTACCCATTCGATGTGAGATGTTTTCTCTCTCTTCTATGGGATGCATGTCACTCATTGTGTGGCATCAAGTGGGACTCGGTTGAAACCGCTTACCCCTCAAAGCCCTTCCATATTCTGCCAGTTTCTTGTGGAACCCCGCCTCTAACGAAATCGGCGTGATATCCATTATGTTTTATAGCTTTTCGGGTCCGGGACGCTCAGGGATTTTTCTTCTCTGAGGGATTTGCCTGGTGATATGTGATTAGCGAATTGTCGCTAATCGCATATCAGAAACCACCCCTGTTTCTAAAAAATACCTCCTATTTTGCCAATTCGTGACAGTGCGTGTTACCGTGGACCAATGGTCTGCGTGCTCAACCGAGGGTCCTTGTTGCTCTACGTTGTTCACAAATTACAATTGTTTTGAGGATATTTTTGATAAGCTCAATCTTTATAAGACTTTAAAACTTTGGCATGAATTTTACAGAGTTCATGAAAACTCAGAGAGTGTTTTAGGATGCAATTCGGATCATGGCCTTCCCACTGAAAAATATTTTGGACCACCAAAAGTTGGTTTTAAGCACCAATCAAGTGAGGGTATAGATTCCTCTCTTGCCCAATTTCTATCCATTTTGAACTGCTTGGTTTTGAAACTTTGAGCCCGATCCTAAGGTACTCCACATCCCCTCTACATGTGGTTCTCACCTTCTTGTCCAAAACTGTATCTTCCTGCAATTCATTGAGATATTCAGGTAACAAATCATTAATAGAAGACAATTGACTTTGCTCTTCGAGATCTTCAATCAATGAAGGTTCAAATAGTCTCAAGCTATCTGCATTAACAACTGAGTAGATGTGCATGTAAGCTGGTAAATCAAGGTGAAAAGCATTCTCACCAATTTTCTCAAGTATCTTGAAAGGTCCATACCTTATTGGCTTCATCTTCTTACCTTCACCTTGCATTTTGTCTTTCTTGATATACAGCTAGACTTGATCACCAACTTGGAAACTATGCTCAATCTGATGCTTATCATGCCTCGCCCTGTACTTGGCTTGGCTCTTTTCCAGTTGTTCCTATACTACCTAGTGAATCTCTTGGATTTGTTCAATTAACTTGGTTGCCTTGTCCACATCACTATGTCCATCAGCTTCTATGTCTTTACCAAAGATGAAATCCAAGGGAGACCTTGGTGTGAAACCAAAACAGGTCTCAAAAGGAGATATCTGTGTAGAAGAATGTTTAGCTCGGTTGTAAGCATGCTACACATAACATAAATTTTCATCCCAAAGCTTGGTATGCTTACTGCAATAGCCTTTGAGAAACTGGATCATTGTCCTGTTAACCACTTCAGTTTGACCATCTGTTTGTGGATGAAAACTTGTGCTCTTCTTCAGTTTGGTATCCATCAATTCCCACAAACGCGACCAAAATTTCCCAATAAATCGGGAGTCTCAATAAGATATAATGGAAGTGGGTAATCCAAAATGAACCCACACATGCTGAAAGAACAACTTTGCAGTTTGTTTAGCTGTAATATGTTTGTTACATGGTATTAAAATACACATTTTGTTGAACCTATCCACAAAAACATATAAATAGTCACGACCTTTCTAGATTTAGGCAGTCCCCCAACAAAGTCCATGGAAACACTTTCCCAAGGATGAGAAGGAACTGGTAGTGGAGTGTACAAGCCTAGTTTTCTATTGTTGGGCTTGCTTTTCGCACACATAGTACACCCTCTTACATATCTAGAAACCGTCTCATTCATTTTTGGCCAATAACAAAATCTTTGCAGCTGTGCAACTATTTTACTTACACCAAAGTGACCTGATAATAGAGAAGTGTGTGCTTCTCGAATTATCTTTATTCTTTCAGTTTGTGGAATGCATAACTTTCCAAAATGATAAAAGAGTTGGTCCTTAACATGATAATCCAATTCTTCTACTTGTTTTCCATGACTTAAAGTTGCATATACATCTTTAAAATCTATATCTTGAGCATATTGTTCAATGTAGCTTTCATGCAATACTGAATTATGCTTAAGTATAGTAGATGCGTTTATGATTGGTCTCGACAACATATCTGCAACTTTATTGTGTATGCCCTTCTTATATCTGATAACAAGATGAAATTGTTGTAGAAAACTCATCCACCTATAGTGTCTTAATTGCTACAACTTAGTTTGTGAGTGTAAATGTTGAAGTGGTTGATGATCAGTATGTATAACTGTCTCTTTGCCCATTAAATAATGTTTCCACTTTTTCACACTCTGTACTAATGCATACAATTCTTTATCATATGTGGGATAATTTACGACTACAAAATTAAATGTCTCGGAATGATAACATATGGGTTTACTGTGTTGCATAAACACTGCTCCCATGGCATAGTCACTGGCATCTGTTTCAATCTCAAATGGTCTTTGAAGATCGGGCAGTGCTAGTACTGGTGCTGTAATAATATTTTCTTTCAAGGTGTCGAAGGCTTTCTGCTATTTGCCTCCCCATTGAAACACCTTGTTCAATCTTGTTAAAGCATGTAAGGGATCTACAATCAAGGAAAAGTTAGAAATAAATTTCTCCAATACTGTGCTGCTCCTAGGAAGCTTCTAACTTCTGTAGTAGATTTGGGTTTAGGCCAGTTTACAATGACTGCAACCTTAGAGGGATCTATCTTCAATTCACCACCCCCTACAATATGACCCTAATAATTCAAAGATGTTTTTCCAAATTCACATTTTGAGAGTTTAACATAATTATTTTCTCTTTTCAAAACATCTAAACTTTGCTTTACATGCTTCAAATGTTCTTCCCATGTTTTACTAAATATAAGAATGTCATCTAAATATACAATGACAAAATTGTCAATAAAAGGTCTGACTACATCATTCATTACTCTCATGAAAGTAGCAGGAGCATTAGTTAAGCCAAAAGGCATAACCAACCACTCATACAATCCCTGCTTTGTTTTGAAAGCAGTCTTCCATGCATCTTGCTCTGCAACTCTCACGTGTTGATAGCCACTATGCAAGTCCAACTTGGAAAAATAAATAGCTTCTCTCAACTGATCTAATAGATCATCTATGTGAGGAAGGGGATAACGATTTTTTATCATTATCTTATTCAGTGCTTGGTAATCAATGCACATTCTCCATGAGCCATCTTTCTTTCTCACCAAGACAATTGGAGACCCACATGGCGATGTGCTAGGTCTTATGAACGCTTTTTCGAGCAACTCCTATACCTGCTTTTTGATTTCTACATTCTCTAAAGTGGACAACCTGTACATTCCAATGTTAGGCAATGGCGCATCCTACTACAAATTAATATCATGTACTATTTCCTTTTTGGGTGGTAGACCTTTAGGTTCTTGAAATAGTATATCATATTCTGAAACAACTTTTTCTAAATCAGCTTGTTGTTTAGCATTGCAGCCCTCAAATACATTGGTTTTATCAGGTTTCTTTTCCTTTACAACCATCAGTAAAAATTGTTTGCATGAATTGACAATTATTTTCATCTGCCTGAGTTTATGAGAGTATAATTATTCTTGAGTTTATGAGCTCTTACAATATATTCAATTCCATTTTTAATGAGTTGATACTTGTTTTCTACTCTATAGAAAATATCTTTTCTATCATACAAGTAAGGACTTCCTAAAACAATTCCACATATATCTAAGGGAACAATATCTAACTCAACCTTATCTACAAATGTTGACCCAAAAGAAAACCTAAGTTTACATTGTCTAGCCACTTGTAGCTTTGCTTTATCACATAACCAACCTAATGGATATGGCTTCTTGTGAGGTGTGGTTAGTAATCCCAACTTCTTTACAATTGCTTCAGAAATTACATTTAGTTGTGAGCCACTATCAAACAAAGTATCAATCTTTTGATGCTTGGAAATAACTCTAATATGAAAAAGCTCATGTCTTTTCCTCTCGTTTTCTTCATTATCAGTAGATTGTGCAAAATTACTAGTAGATGCTTCAGAATTTTTACCTTTTATACCCGTGGTTGAAATCATTGTTTCATCTTCTGAGTCTGACCCCAAATCTTTTTGAATAATTGCAGTAGTCTTCTTCTTTTTGCCAACGTACTTCTTGGATTTTAGCTCCAGATGCAGAATCTAGTAGTGTTCATCATCATGCCCATTCTTCTTGTAGTGAGTGCATGAAGATTTGGTCTTTTGTATAGTATTTGTCTTCCTCTCTTTCCATTTTTGTTTTCTCTTTTCCTTATTCTTTCTTGCAGTGGGTTTTGATGATCCCCCAACTTCTGGGTTCACATTATTACCTCTAGCCTCTAGATGTGTGGCCTGAACAAATACCTCATCTATGCTAGTGGGATTAAACATGAGAATGGTGTGCTTTAAATAGCTGTGTAGACCACCTATATACTTCAGCAAAGTTTTAGGTGAGTCTAAATAAATTCCTAGAATCAAAGCTCTTTTCCTAAATTCTTGGGTGTAGCCTTGTACACTTTCCCCTTTTAATTGGTGAAGAGTTTGCCAGCTCATCATGGCTTGCTTCATATAGGCTAATGGATAGAATTTCTTTTTAATTGCAAAAACAAATTCACTCTAGACAGAAAGAATTTTACCATGCTTCTTCATGTCAGCTTGTGTCCTGCCTTCCCACCATACCAAGGCTGTGCCTCCAAAGCATAGGTTTGCTAGCTGAATCTTACTCTTGTCTAAATCAATGCTCTGAACCCTACAATATACATCAATCTATCTAATCCAATTATCCAGGTTCTCTACATTCAACTTTCCATCATAAATCGGCAAATCAAATTTAACATCTAATTTAATCAAATATGTTTTCTTTTTATTTTCAGGGCTACTATGAGGTGTGGGAAACTTTTCTTCTTTCCCTTTTCCTTTAGAATGGTCATGGAGGAGAGATTATTCTACTCCTTTATCTTGTTTGGAGTTTTATAAATCTTCGTCTCTACCCTTCTTGAATTCTTTATACATTTCCTCCACCATGGCTCTCATGGTAATAAAAATGTCCATGAACTGGGATTCTGATTCCAAGGGACTTTCTTCTGACATTTTCCTCTTAGGATAGACTCTTCCAATTTCAGGGTTAGCTTCAACCAACTCTCCTTCTCCTAACTTAAGCTTTGATCTAGTTAGCATTCAAAAACAAAATCCAAGACAAGCTTGTCTAACCTTAATAACCTAGATGCTCTGATACCACTTGATCTAGAATTGATCAAAGACAAACAATTAAGGTATTACAGACTCATGTGCATGGATTTGTCTATGTTATTTTATGCAACAAATCGATAAGATTGCGAAATACAAATACACTAAAGCAGTTAGAGAAAAACATAACAGGAAAACATGTAAACACAACACGTTTAATAAGGAGTTCACCCAATACTCCTGGGCTATGTCTCCCGATCTAGCCTTTAGTGGTGGCCTCTCTATTATGTTTTCAAGCAGAGTTTTTACAACAATGAGCTCAGTTTGAGTCTCACACAGCAGACATAAATCAGTAGGACTGTACTTGGATCCCCCAAGTCTCTAGAGTACACAGACTCTCCTTACTGAAACTTGACCTCTATTTGTCACAGTAGTATGAGCCCAATCTAAGACTCATACATGACAGGAATATATAGAGGAGTTTGCTTGAACCTCTCAAGCCTTCTATGGAGTACACAGACTCACTAACTCTCTCTGGCTCTGTCTGGCTTGATGTTGCCTATTGCTTCTGCAGGTCAGCTCGGCTCCTTTTTTCTGCTCTTAGCTTTCTACGTCTAACTAACTCTCCTAACTTGCTTGCTTCTCTCTCTATCAGCTCGTGGCTTTAAAGGAATTCTTCTTTCTGACTTTTCATTTCCGCTTCCCAGCTTTTTGGTTCCCCTGCCTCTATCCATTTGAATTCCTCTTTTCTGTGTCATCATCACTGTATAACACCTCACAGGGAGGTGGCCACCTATTTCATAACGAACTGAGTGTCAATTCTCTTGGATGTCTTTGAAATGACTGTTTTTACTGTTAACTCCAAGAATGCCTGCGAAACATGAATCTTTGCCAATGCGTCATCCACATTGGACTTCAAATCTTATACAACTTTTCCTGTTTACCTTGTTGAATCTAGTCATCCATTGGATTACATCTCCGTCGTCGATCTGGAGCCTCCAGATCCTACGATCATCGTGCATATTAGGCAGTTAAGTAGCTCGATGGTTACTTGTCCAATGTGAGTGGTTTTCTCTCTCTACTGCCCGATGCATGTCACTCGCCGTGTGGCATCAAGTGGGACTCGGCTGAAACTGCTTACCCCTCAAAGCCGTGCCAATATTCTACCGGTTTCTTGTGGGACCCTGCCTCTGACAAAATCGGTGCAATATCTGTTATGTTTTATAGATTTTCAGTTCTGGGTTGCTTGGGGCTTTTCCTGATCTGATGGGTTTTCCCATTGATATGCGATTAGCAACTTGTCGCTAAGCACATATTAGAAACCACCCCTGTTTCTCAAAAGACCTCCTATTTTGCCAATTCATGACAATGCGCGTTACTATTGAGTCTTGAAAATGTCATCCATTTCCATTACACTTTCACTATTATGTCCATTATATCACCTCCATTTCACTACTATGTCACCACATTCATCCCACTTTCATTATCATTGGGCCACATTTATGTTCTTCCAATCTTTATTAATTCTAAGCCTTTTAAGTGAATTTGTGGTTAAAATTTAGGAAATAATGTGCATAAGATTATACCTAACCAATGGGTTGAGATTGTTGACATGTGTAGGTTGAAAGGAGGCTTTTAGAAGACCCTTATGTGGCACTCTAAGGCCAAATTCGAATTTGAGTGGAAAGAATCATGGGATCATGAGGATATGTGTCACATATCCTAATTGTATTGTAACTCTAAAAAGACATGTGTCTTATCAGTTCCTATTTTGATTAGGACTCTAGAGGTAGAGGGAGAGATTCATGGATTATCATTAATAAGATGACTCTCATCTTTTTGTATAAATAGGAGATCTCTCTCCTTCATCAGTTAGTTCTTAAGCTTAGCTTATGAAAGTCTTTTAAAGTCTTTTTAGTCCCTAGTTCTTAAGATTGTAGTTCTTCCTTGATGGCTTTTGAAAGCTTTGGAGAACTTTGTTGTACTTTGTACTTTTGAAGGATTTGAATAAAGCTTTGATGTTCTCAACATGGAAGGAGATGTGAAGTAGATGTCATGGAGCACATTAGAATGTAAGGTAGAGTAGATTTCATTTTGTAAATATTGCTTTGTAGAATGTAAGGTAGAATAGATTTCATTCTGTAAATATTGCTTTGATTACTTTCAAGTTTGATAGATTAGATTTTTCATTCATGCAATTTTAATTCATGCAAGTGTGTTCAATTTTGCTTTGATTTCATAGGTGGTAGGGGGCCCTTGCCTTGTATAGTTGTCATTTAATTTTGCATTTAATTTTGTTATGCTTATGTATATTAGCTGTACATAAATTGCTTTCAAGTTGATTGTAGATTAGTGATGCACATAGCCTTTTAATGACTAATGACATGATAGAATCATCTTGTCCTTTTGTTGAAGCAGCAAGGATACTGGGTCTCATAGTCACTAGCTCATTGTTTGGTTATTGCATTTTATTTTGATTGAACTAATGACATGATAGAATCATCTTGTCCTTTTGCTAAAGCAGCAAGGATACTGGGTCTCATAGTCATTAGCTCATTGTTTGGTTATTGCATTTTATTTTTATTGAACTAGTTGTATATTTACACTTTTGTTTAAATACTAACTCCATCAATAACATGTTTTTAAGTTCTTTTGAAGTGCTAAGTTTTGGAAGTTACCATTAGGGACATAGGCCTTGTCTTGAAATCTTTATCCATACTTGTCCTTTGAAAGTATTCTTAAGACCTTAGAATAGGATTTCCATTTGCATTAAACACTTTAGAAAACCAACAAGAACAAAACCCCAAAAACAACATAAACTATAAAACAACGGAGTAAGAGAAAGGTTAACTAAGCACATATAGTGCACCACACTTCATCAGTTTACGATACCCGGATTGATAATTTATGTAGAGCAATTTAAGACGTTAAATTGACTAGACAGTTACCATGGGCCAATAGTCTGCGTGCTCAACCGAGGGTCCTCGTTGCTCCGCGTTGTTCAAAAATTACAACTGTTTCGAGGATATTTCTGATAAGCTCGATCTTTATAAGACTTTAAAACTTTGGCATGAATTTTACAGAGTTCGTGAAAACTTAGACAGTGTTTTAGGATCCAATTTGGATCAATTAGTGCTCTCTATTTCTGTGACTCACTATGCATGCTTGTTTTCCTTTTGCATGTTGATCTTGTACACTTGATCTTCACTAATCTATATTTGCTTAGTCGTATATACACTCTTACTTGCACTGTCACTCAAATCTTCCACTTCTCCATCCCCATCCCGAGAAGATATTTCCTTCACTTGGCCTGTAGTTTCCATGTTCAAATGGGAATTGCGCAAGTCCAAGGCTTAAGCCTCAGGCTTGGCCTCTCAGAATACATAATGTGTAGTCTTGGCATGCTCAACTACACATTGCATAGTTCCAGAGATCAAGCCTATCCTTAGACACCGAGACTACGTAACGTGCATTCTCTCCCTCATTCTACCCATGCTGAGACTGCGCATTATGCAGTCTCTAGCCTCAAGCCTCACCCCTGACTACTGAGACTGAAAAATGCACAGTTCGTGATGAAAATCCCTTCCCTCATCCCAAAAATTATGCAGTTTTCCCTCTCATTCTTGTGGTTGTTGCCTTGATCTTGATTTGTAAGTTATTTTGCCTGATCTGATTGATGTTTTCCATGAGTGCATTTTTCTTCTACTGGTACTGTAGTTTTTGAGCACTTCTCATCATTAGTTATTGTCATTGTGGCTCCCAAGAGATCTGCCTCAAAGGACACCACATCAAGCAGTACTGGGGAGGTAGTTGAGAGTACTCCAGTGAATTTTCTGGTTTACTCAGATACTTAGTTGTTCATAGAAAAAGAGTCAGAAATTATGTTATCACAATCTTAGTTAATAGTTTTAAAGCACTAACGGTTGCAGTGTTAACATGAATTTGTAAAAATTGGTGTAAAAGCACTTACAAGTATAATATCAACACCTATTGTAGATTTGTAAATTAAAACATCAAAACTAGAGTATTAGCGCCCATTTCAATTTTATAGTTTTGGAGGTCAATATCAAAAGGCTCTAACAGATTGCATGTCGACAAAGGAGTGGGCATTTGATCAAGTGAGTGTTGGCTAAACAAATAGTGACATGTTGTGTCATGATTTCACATTGGATTACTTCTATCATCGGAGGATAGTCACATGGGTTAAGAGTCGTGTAGGGTTAATCCATTATATTATGTTATTAACCAAGGTTACTATCTCAAAAATAATGACACAAACTCAACAGCCAAAGGGAAAATGTGTCAAAGCATGTTTTGGTTTCACTTGACAAAAATTTGTTTTTAAACTATTTTTTCTTGTAAAAGATAGTAAATCCGGCACATTTTCTGAAAATTGGGAACAAATGTTTTAAAATTTAAAGAGGTTTTTGTTGGGAATGGGTCTGTTAACAAAAACTTCTCTCATATTGTTAATATATGTCATGTTTTGGAAGGATTATTTGCAGCCCATTTTTCCATATTTAAATATTAAATAATTTCTTGTTTTAGTCATCAACTTTGGGCACAGTTTTCAAGAAGTTGAAAAGAATTTTCCAAATATGAAAGAGGATTTTTTTGAAAATTGACCCATTAACAAAAAATTCCCTCAGTTTTTACACAGGTGTCATGGTTTAAGAGATACAAAGGAATATCTAGAGCCTAGTTTTCAGGAATTCAGCAGAATTATTCTTTTCTATATTTAGAAAAACACCTAATCTATTTTTAGTTAGAGAGACACCTCATGAGATTTGACCTGGGAATTAAATCAATAGATGGAAATTAGATCCACATATTTAGGAATCACCTTAGTATTCAAATGCACAATTTTGGTGAAAGATCAACTCCAACATTCAAGACTTTTTTGCAACTAATTCCAAATTTAGTTTAATTTTAATTTATGATTTGATTTTTTTTCTAGAAAGATAGCAACAATTTGGGATATTATTTTTATTATTTAAGCAAGGCTATGTAATGTAACATGGGTTTGGTTTTTGTTGGAAAACCTATTGTGCTTTGTATATTTTGAAATGTTTTAATGAAGAAATCCTAAAGCTACAACAAAGATTCATGTGTTGGGTGTTTGGATTCTTTTTCTCTAGTTTAATTTGTTTTTTCTTGCCATGATGTATCATATTCTAATGATTGAATGAAAGAACATAAACATAATTCGATCATTTCAATGTTCTATTTATATATTCAATTGTTTGCATTCTTCTTTCTAAAGATGGTTTTGGAATTCATTTATTTGATGCTCCTTCTCAGTGGATTGTTCCTCTCATATTTTTCCTTTCATTACCACAAATTAATGATTCAAAATTTCTCAACTACCTTTCCTTTGTTGATTATTTTAGTGTGATCTTACATTATGCCAAAATTGACTCCATTGCCCATTGGTGTTTCTTTTTCCCCACATTCTAAACAATACTAGCAAATTTTACATTAAACTGGCCATAAAGTGTTTAACCGGCCTACTACTGTTGTGACCTAGGGTAGTTGAGTTTGAGGAGAGATCCCCCTCCAGATTGAGGGGCCATATTTGATCCCAAAGTGGTTAAAGGTTACCTTAGAGTTTTTCCGCACAACCAAGATTTTCTCTAAGTGATAAAAGTTTGGTAGTGTTGCCAAGGAATGAAGGTTGCATCTTCCTTGAGAGGAATGACAATGATCAATTTTTTTATGTGATGGTGAATAGAGACCAGACACAAAGAGGTTGTGTACCATTCACCTGGCGACTCCAATGTCAACGTGATCTAGAAATTGAAGCATCGCTGGTGAATCCACACTTCAATGATGATTTCCATGGAGGCTTACATATCTTCAAGGTATGCTCCTATGGATTGTGTTAGTGTCAGTCTTTTTAGCCTTCCTCCAGTGATCAAACATGCTCTTACAAAGTGATTTTAAGGTTTCAAGGTCAAATTTTTTCATTTCAGTGAGTCTTCAAGCAAAACTTGGTCACTAGGTATTAGGTCTATGGTTTGCTTTTACTCCTTTCAAAAGTTGTCCAAATGTTTGTCCATGTCACCATTCAACTGAGTGTACCATCATTCAGAGGGTTGTCATCATCATATGAGGATCCAATGGGTCATTTTACACCTTGTTCATGCTTCAGTTGCGCCTAGGTAAGGTTCATTTCTCTCTCCTAGGGTTTTGAAGGTAATTTTTCTTGGATGATCAAATAATTAGCAAAACTTGTATCTTGATGTTCATACACCTTCCCCTATCCTTAATGTACCTTATTAAACACTTCCCATCATTGATATCCCTCAAATTCCTCATTTTCACACAAACCCTAGTTTCTTGTTACAACTTGACAATTTTCTAGGCTAGGCCTGTGTTTTTCCCTTTTGGACCTCTTCCCCTCACTCAATATATTAAATTCCACTTTCCCCTACTTCCTAACCTCTCTCCCTACTTCCAAAAATTTTCTCAAGAATTTATAAGCCCTTTATCCCCTTCATTTCACTTCATTTCAACAAATCCCCTGTTCCACACATCGGGATAGGTTTTACTTCAATGATGTTTCTGAGTGAGAAAAGATGAATTTGGGAAAACTAAGAGCGGTTTTTGTCCACAATAGGCCAAGGAAGAAAAAATTCCTTCACTTTTTACACAGGCATCATGGTTTTAGAGAAATGTCAAAAATATAGTTTCCTCAAGAGAATTGATACAGCTCTGAAGTGACTTTGGGAAAATCAAGTTTTATCCTAGCTTGGTTGTCCAAATGACTTCCTTGATGAGTTAAATGCTAACTAGACATAAAGAGCTTCCCAATTAGCTATCATGAGCTCAATTTGGAGTTGAATAAGACCTTCAAAAGTTGACTGCAACAACACTCTGCCTTGAGGTAGCCTCATTTTGCACATTTTGACTAGTCTTGGAAGATTTCATTTTTGACAGGGAAAATGAACTCCAAATTGAAAAATTCCACTTGGGTTGGAAAAAAAATCAATAAGCTTTCCAATGAGCTATCCCACGCCAAATTTGGACACTGGGAGGCCTCCAAAAGTCTCCTACAAAAAGGCACTACACATTGAGATGGCACGACACATTGGGCAAACCTCTGTAGTGTAAAAAATGAACTGGCGCGACGCATTGAGATGGCATGGCGCATTGGGCTAAAAAGCCTTAAATCCATTCAAATCTTCCTCCAAATACTCCAAAATTGCAAAATTTTCTCAATATTCTTGTGTTCAAGTAAGTTAACATTTCTCCCATGACCAATGAATGAGTTACCTTGGTGTTTATGGTGATTTAATGAGAAAAAATCAAAACCCTACCTCTTTACATTTCTTGCCAAAAGCAATTGCATAGGGTTTGAAAATTGTATGTTTAGCTGCCAATTCCACTCCTAGATATCTCTCACTCCCTCACTCCTTTATTCCTTAATTTTTTTTTCCCTCTCATTACATTTCATCAACTCATTCCCAAAATCCCATATCCCTAACATCACTAATCCTAAATCCCTAGTCCTACTATCCCAAACCCTAGTAAAATTTCCCAAACCCTAATTGCTGTCCCAAAAGTCTAATTACTATCCCTAAAACCTTTCTATTACCCAGAAACTTGACAACAATATTCCCAAAACCCCTCATACCCTCTCCCTCCAGAGTCCCTTATACATTCTCATCCTTGGTAGCAGAAAATTGAAAACACCATAAATCTCTTCATACTCATCTAAGAGAACTCAAACATTTGGCAAACATGGAATCTGATCCTTCCTATGACCGAGATGAGGAGACACACAACGATTATCCTACAAAAATGCATGCACCAAGGAGACCTCACAAGGGAGGTAAACATATACGAAAGGAGCCTACTTCACTTGCCGAGCTGCAGGCCTGTCCTCTTGTTGTCACATGTTTTCAACACCAACCCTGTTATCATTTCTGTGAGATGGTAGAGAGAGTGCAGTACCATCATGAATTGGCCAGATTGTTTGTGCTCCATCTTCATAATGGCCAAGTCACTCTAGCAAGTGTGACATTCACCTTGACACTGGAGTCTATTTATCTAACAACTAGCATTGCCAATGTCGGTGAGCAATGGAATAAAAGGCAGCAGATTGACAGAGAACATTATGAGCCTTACATCAAGGCTGGTTATTTGAGACATCTCAGTAGAGTTTTTCCCTTCTGGTATCTGAAAGACTCATATGCTCCCTTGATGAAACTCATAATTAAGTATTTCAACTGTGAGGGCCAGTTTTCTCGCCTATATGCCTACCATATTAGATTGTTGATGCACTTCACTAGGATGAGAATGATGAATCTCCCCTACTTTATTTGCTGGAACATTGAGAAGATGACCACCTTAGTGCACAGGAAGACAACTCAACAGCAGTATAACAGCATATATCATTTTGCACTAATAAATATTGTGGTCATGCATCAGCTTGGTTTGCAGGGCATCTCATGGGAGGATTTCATTTCTCATGAGTTATTCACAGCTCCTCAGGTGCCTCCAAAGACTTTTCATAAGACAGGTGGACCTTCTCATCAGTAGGAGGGTCATGAGACACAGAATGCTAGTGTGCCGATATTTGTCACATATCAAAAGGGCACTAGATGGTTGTTTGTAGCAGCAAAGCGAGTATTATCTCCACCTGGGGTGGAAGGGGTCTCACTTCCTTCATTAGCACAATAGGTTCAGGACAAGGGTAATAGGCCATTACATGATGAGGGGCCTTCAAGAGGGCAAGAGACAGATTTCATTCTCATTCAGGATGATGACATCAATTTGGGCCCACAAAGCTCAAAGCTCAAGGAAATCATTCAGGAGCAACAGGCAGAAATTAATGATTTGTCCCTCAAAATAGAAAAAGCCAAGTGGATAATCAAATATCTGGAGCAAAGAAACAAACAACTAGAGGATCAACAAACTATAATGGAGCTACGAAACATACGAGAAAACTGGCAAGCTGCCAAAAAGAGGAAAGTCAAGTTCACAACACTTGAGCAAGAAATCAATGCTGATCGTGAGTCTTAGTTGGAGAGGACTAATATCCACTTCGAGAGGATGTTGGAGAATGCCATTAATGAGAATAATATGTTGAGAAACATGGCATATCATTATTTTTCAAGGAATATGGTGTGCCAAGCTAGAATCAGGAGCTTGAAGGCAAAGTTGAAGAAGAGATCGAGGAGGCAAAAAGCACAAGATAAACTTCAAATCTTGGTTGAGGCTTCCTTGGCCCAACACAACACCTGATGGAGAACATTCAGCCCAAATTTCAAAAAATTTGGGACACTTTTTGCATTTTTGGAATTTTTGGGCTAAAACGCAGAATTTTCTGCCCAATGCGCCGCGCCACCTGCCGCTCGCTTTTGATGGAGGCCTCGAAATGACAAAAACTCAACATATCTGGATTTGTCTTGGAAAAATATGCATGCCTACCAATGGCCAAGAAATATTGACAGGTTTTGAGCCCCCAAAAAGGTCAAAAACACCCAAAAAATGACCTTATTGCCCCTATTTTGACACACAAGAAGCAGTGTTGGGAGAACTCAACTTTGGAGGGGAAAATGGAGGCCGAATTCAAAAATTCCACTTGATCTAGAAAGTAGACAGACATTCCTTTCCAACAAGTACATTTTGAGAAAATTTGGACACCTGGAAGGCCTCCAAAATTGGCTGCAAATAGGCACTATGCTTAGAGAAATCAACGCAGCACATAGGGGAAATTTTGCTCAGTTTGACCAAGTATACTCTGTTTTTCGCCTATTTCCTTGATAGTTTGACTTTTCTCTGTCCTAATGTCAAACTTATGATGTAATTTAATGTAAATTGATGGATCTTGATGTAATTATGTTAAATTTTCACTCATGAAGGTAGATTCATCCACAAAAAGTTAGTTTGCAACTGAATGAACCAGTTCCCTAGTTTTTAGAGGCATTCTGTTCCACTGCCTAATTTGTAGTTCTCAGTTTAGAATTAGTTGGAACAGCGCCTAAAATCATGAGCTCGACCCCTAGAGGCTAGGATGAGTTTTTGTTTGCCTATATCTTATGTTTTTTTAGTAATTAGCATGGTTGGACTTTTGGGAAAGCTTGGAGCTTATTGTATACTCATTTCAGC
>APFE030270290.1:0-17223 GCA_000404065.3 Pinus taeda
AAAATAATTTCTTCTCAGCACACCTATGACCTTTAGTGCATTTGCTATCACAATTGTAACAAAGCCCTTTTTCTCTTTCTTCTTCCAATTGTTGTGGTGTAACCCTTGTAGGTTGTGGAACGCTAGGAGAAACAACACTTCCATCTTTATAGTTGTGAGGGGTAGACTTCCTTGTTGCCATAATTTTATTTTCCACTATGTAACAAAGCCCTTTTACTTTTTCCAATTGTTCTGGTGTTGCTCTAAAGAAGGTGTTTCTCTTTGTATCCTCATAATGTGCTATCATTTCCTCCATGAAAATTGACCACGTAACAAGTTGTTTACGAGAACAAAGCTCTTTATACCATAGAAATTGATCCAGTTCTAAATATGCAGATGCAATACATACCTTTTGTAATAGTGGTACACCATGTAGATCAAAATATTTCTCTATCTTAAGTATCCAATTTACGGATCCTTGCCATCAAACTTCCTCATATCGCCTTTTCTTGATTTTAGGAGCTAGATATTGAAATGACTATAACTCTGTAATTTCGGCTCTTCCAGTTCTGAAATTGCGACCTGTAGTAGCTCTCTATGTCCTCTTTCCAATGCCACCAGTCTGATCAAATTTAGATTCTCCAAGAAAGAGTTATGCACAATCTCCCAAGATGACCTAATTAGATACCTTTTCAAAAGAGCGAACTTGTAGGAAGTGCCACGTGTCACTGTTTCGACCTTAGGATCTGAAAAATATACACAGGAAACTACAGTCCGTCTTATTTATGTAACTTCTTACGAAATTTAAATATGATGCTCAAAACAAAAGTTATGACTATTTTCCCCAGGTCACCTGTTTGGAATGTAATTCGGGAGTCTGCAAAAAGGCCAACTTCCTCAGATCATATCTCCACAAATATAGTGAAAAAAGCTTTGAAATTTGGACCCGAGGTTTAGAGTGATTTCGGCCCAAATGGGTTTTTTTTGTAACGTTTGAAACATTGCAGAAAAAAGTTATAGTGCAAATTCCACGATGACCTATTTGGAGCAGCGAAACCCTAGAATCCAAAGCTTTGATACCAAATGTTATAAAACTAGCTCAAAAAAAGATAGAAAATAGAGATAAACGACTTAGAATTCAGCCTCTTCGAGGGGGCAACCTCCTTTACATTACATAAATGAAAAATTATTGAATGATAAGAATGAAAAGACCTCCTTTCTATATATAGGAGTCAAAGGGGTCATAATATAATCAGAGCCGACATAACAATAATAATGTAAGGCACAATAATAACAATAGTGGGCTTCTATGGGACACAATAGTAACAATATGGGCACTACAAGGGTACATCAATATAATAAGGGGGTTGTACTAATAACAATAAGGGGTTACACTAGTAGTATAGGGGCCTAACAAAAAAGGACTTAAGGGTGGAAGCTACATCTCGAGTGCTACATATGGCATCGTCTAGAAAGCCTATGTAAAACGAAGAGGGCCTTAATATTTTCCAATCAAGAACCATGCACACTAGTTATGAAATACAATTATCAACGCACAAATCAAAAAGAGATAACAAAATCACACACACTCTTATTTACACTGTATGCAAGACACCACACAAACAATTATGCATAATATCTTTTCAAATAGATCCCATTATGTGGCTCCAACAATGGACTCCCATCAAAATCTACTAGTTCATAGGCCCATTTCTTGAGAGCATATTTTACAATGTAGGGACCATGCCACATAGG
Source organism: Pinus taeda (assembly GCA_000404065.3). Taxonomy (NCBI): domain Eukaryota; kingdom Viridiplantae; phylum Streptophyta; class Pinopsida; order Pinales; family Pinaceae; genus Pinus; species Pinus taeda. The sequence continues at coordinate 1,735 of APFE030270290.1, forward strand.
TTCGAGTTTACCTGCCCCTAACTTATTATGATCCTGATCATGTACTAAAGCTAGGTCACCTTCTATAAACACACAAGGTCATATAGACTTATCATATCGAACCTTGACACATTTCATATGAGTTTCATTATCAATCAAAGCATAAATACATTGTTCGTCAAGATGGGATAAGTGTAATAGAAGTTCTTCCTCAGAAAAAGTGTCAGTAATCGTTCAACAACTAGCTTCAAAGATTGGATCTCACATTTGATAGGAAGTACAACCTCCATCCGTAAACTAGTTGGAAAGGAGTGAAACCCATAGAAGTTTTGATTGAGGTTTGGTATGCCCAAATTATAGAAAAGAGCATAAGATGCCAATTTGAATTATGATTTCCTACCATCTTATGCAACATGGTTTTCAAGGCATGATTAATGACCTATACTTTTCCATTCGCTTAGGGATAATAGGGGGTTGAGTGTTCATGATGAAAACCCAACTTGGAAGCTAGTTCTTGCATCCTATGATTATGAAAATGTGCACCATGATTAGTGAAAATGGCCTTGGGCACACCAAACCTAGAAATGGCATGATTAAAAAGGAATAACACCATAACATCATTGTCGTTCGAATAGGTTGCAATAGACTTAACCCACTAAGTGAAATAATCAATTAACATAATGATTTAACATTGACCATGAGTTGAGGTGGGGTTACATTGCATGAAGTCAATGCCTCATTTGGAAAAAGTATGACAACAACCACAATGTGAAGTGGAGTAGTGTGAGCATGCCTCTTCTTAGAATTTGTTTGACATGAGTGGCATCTTTGGACCATAGTAATACAATATTTAAAGATCAACAACTAAAAAATATCCATCACGCAAAATTTTCTAAGAAGTTGCAAGCTTAGATAGATTATTGCCACATGCTATAGCATGAAAATCATTCTACACTCGTTCAGCCTCATCATGAGTGAGACAATGATGTAATAGTGCCTTAAATCTTAGTTGATAAAGGGTATCAACAGTAATAACATAATTCCTATACTGGAGGCATATAAGTCAACATTCATTACGAGATAGTTTAGACAAAAGACATTGATCTAAAGATATAACAAGACATCTCCATACTAGGGATTAGAGGAGCAAATGAAGACTAAGGAATCATCAGGTAGTGGGTCCTAAACCATAATTTCTTCATCAAATTTAGGTAACTTGGTCATTAACTTAGCAAATTCTAGTGATTTCTTAGGCTTAGTAACCACAAAATCCAAATCAAACTTATGAAGGATAAAAATGCACTTATAATATTTTCTCCCAATGATTGACAACTAAGCATGTGTTTCATGGGGTTGGAGTCAATGATCACAGTGGTTTTTCACAAGAGTATGTAATGTGATAAATGTTGAACAACAACAATGAATTCAGAAGACAACTTCTCGACATAAGAATAATGAATTTGGGGCCTAAGAAATCCTTTTCTAAGGTCATAAATAGGGTGTTCATTGCACATCTCAACTTCTTAGACACTAACCATACCAATAGTGGATTCAAAGGCTGCTAAATATAACAAAAGGTCACAATTGAAATAAGGAGGACTAAATAAAGGGGTAGACAAGAAATCCTATTTCAAAGTTTCAAAAGATCTCTTGGCTTGGTCATCCCATATAAAAGGTACTCCTTTTCAGCAAACACATAAAATTGTTAGTATTCTTGAAAAAATTAGCAATTAACCTATGCAAGAAATTAAATTTTCCTTGATGTGCTTGGAGTTGACGAACCGTGTGTCGAGGAGGAAAAATTATGACAACCTCAACCTTAGAGGGATCAACATGAATCCCTTCCTTCAATATAATAAAACATAGAAACCTCCCAAACCGTATGAAAAAGACACATTTGTGAGGGTTGTTGGGCCTTGAAATTGTCATTCACTTGCATTACATTTTCACTTATATTTCCATATTGGCACATCCACTCCACCTCTGTTTCATTACATTTACCTCCATTTCATTACATTTACCTTACCATTATCATTATTGGGTCACATTTATGTTTTTCCAAACTTGATTAATTCTTAGAATTTTTAAATGAATTTATGGTTAAAAATTAGAAAATAATGTGCATATGCTTATACCTAACAAGTGGGATGAGATTGTGGACATGTGTAGGTCAAAAGGAAGCTTCTAAAAGACCTTTATGTGGCCTCCTAAAACCAAATTCGAATTTGAGTGGAGAAGATCATGGGATCATAAGGATATGTGTCTTATTTCCTATTTGTATTGAAACTATAACAAGACATGTGTCTTATCATTTCCTATTTTGATTGTAACTCTAAAGATATAGAGAGAGATTCATGGACTCTCATTAATGAGACAACTTCCCATCTTTTTGTATAAATAGGAGAAGTTTTCTCCTATCATTTTGAATGTGAAAATGAGAAGAAGAAGATAAAGAATTATAAAATGTTTTGTAACAAGGTTTGAGATGGAATGGAATATAAAGTGAAGAGCTATTGATGTAATTAGATTAGGAGTGTAGATTTCCATCGTGTGAAGTTGTGAGTTTATCAATAGAGAAGGTTCTTTTCTATTATTGAATTTTAGAATGTGAGTTTTGCGAGTTGGAATGCTATTGGACAATGGAAGGACCCCCATCAACTATGTGCATCCCTTTGTAAATTTGTAAGATTAATTAGTTTGTTTTACTTTGATTCATGCAAATAGTTTAGCTTTCCATTTCAAATGTTATTTTATTTTTCAAATGTAGATTTACCTCACTGTGTAATTTTATGTTTCCTAAGAGCATCTCAAGAAAGTAGTGTTTTATCTATTTTCTAAAATTGGATTGCTTGAAGCATTAGAGCATACAGTGACTTATTTTTCTTTCACATGTCTTTAGAATGCTTTCTTAAATTTAGCTTTACATTCACTGTTTAACCTTATGCTTTCTAAAGAGTTTCTCAAGAAGGTAGCATTCAATGATTTTCCAATATTGGTTGCTTGAGGCATTAAGAATAAACAATGATTTAGTTTCTTTCTTTATGTTTTTGTCATGCTTTTTAGATTAAACTTTCATCTATTTTGTAATCTCATGATCAACAAGTCCAAAAAGGTAGTTCTTCCAATTTGGGTTGCCTAAGAGGCATTCGATCACATGGTAACTGCAAGTTTTCATTTCCATGCTTTTATTATGCTTTCTTATGTCACATCTAATGTATACTTAATTTCCTAAGTCATTTCAAGAAGATGATTTCGACATCTTCCTGTATTGAATATTCACAATAGTATTTGAGCATGCAATAGATCATAGTTGTTTTTATATTGCTTGCTTTCATTTCATAGAATATGATTATTTTTATTTTTGATCAAGAGTTTTCAAGGATATGATAGGAAGTGATTTCATTTTCATCTTATCAATGAATACAATTGTATCTAGAATAATGCTCTGCTTTTCATAGACATAGTGCCAGCCTAGATTAGACTAACCATTCAAGTTTTTGATTTGATTTTATGCAAATTAAATTAGTTGAAGTACATTTCCTTTTTTTCTTTCTTAGAAATTAGTTTTTATATTAAATATCCATTAGACTTAGTTGATCATTGACACTTAGAGTAATTTCTCAAGGTTGAAATCATTAGGCAAAAAAGACAAAACCCTCAAAACAATACAAAAACATACTCAACGAAGTAAGAAACAAGGTTAACTAAGCACCTATTGTGCACCACAATTCATCAGTTTACTAAACCTGGTCGATAATTTATGTTAGCAATATAAGACATTAAATTGAATGAACATTTTGGCATCGTTGTCGGGGAAGTGTAATTAGGAGGCCTTATTTCTTACATCTAAAAAAAAACGATTAATAATTTCTCAAGTATGCTCTCCTCCCGCACTTTGTGTGATCTGGGGGATCAGAAAAAAGCATTTTTACGATAAAAAAATAAAAAAAATTATAGATTTTTTTGTTTATAGAAATTATATCTTTTTAAATTTTGAAAATAAACATATTAATTCATAAAAAAATAAAAAAAACAATAATTAAAAAAAATAAAAAATTTATAAATGATTTTTTTTTAAACAACGAATGGCCCATGAAAAGGAGGCCCAAGCATATGCATGAAGCCAACCTTTGGCTTGGCCTTACGCATATGTGAAGGCCTCTAATCCACGCAAAGACCCATGCACTGCAATAAAAAAAATGGAACCTTCTATTTTCCATATTCGGTCTTCCTCAAGCAGCAATTATTAGAAATCGATTTTAAAAAGTTGCAGAGACAGACCATGAAGGTGTATCAGATGAAGAAACCGCTGATGAAGAAAAGATTGTAGACAACTGATGAAAAGAAGATTGCAGATTCCATTGTAGGTAATTGGAATAAGGGTGATCAATCTAAACTTCTCTGTGAGAGACAAGCCACTATACATCAAAACCTACAAATAAAAAAATCAATCCAGAGCAATTTTAGTTTATTCCATAAGTAATTGCCAGAAAACGAAATTGTCAAAAATGCGTAACTATTAAAAACACATGATTTTAAAACGCATTTTTTGAATAAACCGTGCTGAATTAGAAAAACCTGAAACATGGGTTTTTCTCAGAACGGGGTGAATTATGATTTCCATATTTAGATTTTTCCAAATTCACAGTCATTTGGGAGAAATTCAGGGTTTTTCAGAGCTCCGTGTTACAGATTGCATGAGGAAAAAACAATGTGTTTGTTTTGAACTGTTTTAACATGGCAAGTTAAAAGCAGAAAAATCCAAGTGAATAACGAACTCTACTCCACATGGCATGTAGTCTAAGAGTCCAATTTTATTTAATAAATTTGATTTTAGAAGAATCCAAGTGAATAACAAACTCTGCTCCACATGGCATGAGGTCTAAGAGTCCAATTTGATTTGATAAATTTGATTTTAGACACATTTGTGTCTCATTCCCTATGTGTCTCATGATTAAACAAATAATAATAATAATAATAATAATAATTCATTTTCTTTATTAATAATTCTTTCGATAAAGAAAATTAAAATAAAAAATCATTCCAAAAAAAAGAAAAAATTTGCAATGATGCAATCAATTTTTTTTTGAAGCAATTTATAAAAACGAAAAATACTTGCAAAATTTGATTGAAATAATTTTCTTTCGTGCTAGTACATTTTCATATTTTGCCGCTTCAAATATTTTTGACAACATGTTATTTTTGTAGCACAAATGACGATTCAATAATGATTTTCAGAAAAATTGGAAAATTATTAGATGATTTATAAACATTTGACATTAATATTGTTGCTGTGTATTTTTCTAATAAGTTTTAACTTGTAAGACACAACAAATCTTTGTGATGCCAATCATTTTACCAAGCACAATGCATGAAGTCATCCGACAATAGGGAGTTGATTTATTTTTTATGGTTATTTCTTAAAAATGGATTTTTATCGATGTCATGAATTGGACTGAATATAACACTTTTGATTTTCCTTAATTTGTTTTATTTGACATTCAATTTTTGTGTAAGAATTAGAAAGAAATTAGCTATTTCTTTTTGAAAACTTAAGTTCTTTGTGTCAAGTTTTTTGCAAGTTTAGGATGATTGAATGATCAACAAGGAGATTAAATTATGACGACAATTGGTCTTCAAAAGACCAATCTCATGAGAAACATAAGAATAAGTCCATGTCCATATTCATTAAAACCATTATTCTTCCTCCCTTTTGAATTATAAATCCAACCAAGAACTTCGAATCAAGCCACAGTTATTTTCCCAGCAAGGGTCAGTTGTTCATTTTCCTTTATTCACATACACTTCCCATTACTTTTTGTCTACTCCTGACCCACAAATAAAAGAAAGAAGCTCACTGACATGCTTATTTCCCATTTCCATTATTATTTTCCATTGTCATTTTCCATTTTCATTTTTCCTTTCCTATCCTTTTCATTTCACAAATAAACCCTACTTCAATGCAAATTATTGAGTCCATAGTCCTTTGAGTCTAAAATCCTTGCAAAAACACCTTGAGGCTTGCATGCCTTAATGGCAAGTCCTCATGCCGATGAACAATGGGAATACATCAATGTCCTTTGTTCGTCATATCTTCTAGGTACTCAACAACAACAAAATTATTCATACTTAGCAAGATGTGTTTGGGCATCTTGACTCTCATTGTCATCAATGGTGAGAGTTCTTGTGTTGACTAGTGGCATCCATTAATGGCCACTAAGTCAACAATTTCTTGCTATGTTCAACATTAGAATATCTATTCACATAGCAGGAATTGTGTCAATGCATTTTGAAGACATGAAGACTATCATTTTCAACATTTTGGAGCAAACGTAGAAGATATGCAGCTACAAAACTAGATGGCAGCTGTGGAATCAGACAACCGCTGCAGAATCAGATGACAACTGCAGAATCAAATAACAACTGCAGAATCAGATGGAAACAACAAAATTAGCATTATTCTGTAGCAGATTCAACAAGTTTTAATAAAAGCAATAAATGGTCATCTTGACTCTTTTTTTCCATGACTTGTCCAACCACTTGAAGAAGATTATGATCAAAATTTTGCAGCGACCACACATGCAGCTCATCCATTTCGAAAGGGTAAGTTAAGATATGTCATTTTCTAACTTTTTACCATAAAATTCCTTAAAAAGCTAGAATGATAATTTTTGGAAAAAACATTTCTCTTCCTCATCTCATAAAATTGGCAATATCATCAGTTTGGGAGGGGATACATTCATATTTATATTTTTCCATATTCATATCACATTCAAAAACCCACATACTTTCAAAAGATATTAACTATTACATTATTGTTATGAGAATACAAAGGCTTGTCAAAAGTACTAAAAAGATAATTGGATGCAAACACAATCATGGTTGTCACACAAGAACCAACTATGATGCAATCCAATAAATATATACTTTGCAACAATAATCAAATTATCATTATGCAAAGTTCAAAGATAAAAAATGAATGCAACAACAAAATATGGTTGTAACACAAGAACCAACCATGTTGCAATTCAACTAAAAGACTTTGAAAAAGTATGAAGTTATCAAATGATATCATGCAAAGTTAAGCCAAAGCTCAAGGATAAAAAATAATTAATGTAATAGATTGCATGAGGACATGCAATAGCTTCAGTTGGGGGGTATGTTGGGCCTTGAAATTGTCATTCACTTCCATTACATTTTCACTTATATTTCCATATTGTCACCTTCAATCCACCTCTATTTCATCACATTTACCTCTATTTCATTACATTGACCTTACCATTATCATTACTGATTCACATTTATGTTTTTCCAAACTTTATTAATTCTTAGCATTTTTAAGTGAATTTACAGTTAAAAATTAGAAAATAGTGTGTATATGCTTATACCTAACAAGTGGCATGAGATTGTTGACATATGTAGGTCAAAAGGAAGCTTCTAAAAGACCTTTATGTGGCCTCCTAAAACCAAATTCGAATTTGAGTGGAGAAGATCATGGGATCATAAGGATATTTGTCTCATTTCCTATTTGTATCGAAACTCTAAGAAGACACGTGTCTTATCATTTCCTATTTTAATTGTAACTCTAGAGATATAGAGAGAGATTCATGGATTCTCATTAATGAGATAGCTTCCCATTTTTTTTTTATAAATAGGTGAAGTTTTCTCCTATCATTTTGAATGTGAAAAGGAGGAAAAGAAGAGAGAATTATAGAATGTTTTGTAACAAGGCTTGAGATGAAATATGATGTAAAGTGAAGAGCTATTGATGTAATGAGATTATGAGTGTAGATTTCCATTGAGTGAAGTTGTGAGTTTATCAATAAAGAAGGTTATTTTCTATTATTGAATTTTAGAATGTGAGTTTTGCGAGTTGGAATGCTATTGGACAATGGAAGGGCCCCCATCAACCATGTGCATCCCATTGTAAATTTGTAAGATTAATTAATTTGTTTTACTTTGGTTCATGCAAATAGTTTAGCTTTCCATTGCAAATGTTATTTTGTTTCTCAAATGTAGATTTACCTCACTGTGTAATTTTATGTTTCCTAAGAGCATCTCAAGAAAGTAGTGTTTTATCTATTTTCTAAAATTGGATTGCTTGAAGCATTAGAGCATACAGTGACTTAGTTTTCTTTCATATGTCTTTACAATGCTTTCTTAGATTTAGCTTTACATTCACTGTTTAACACTATGTTTTCTAAAGAGCTTCTCAAGAAGGTAGCATTAAGCTATTTTCCAATATTGGTTGCTTAAGGCATTAAGAATAAACAATGATTTAGTTTCTTTCCTTATGCTTTTGTCATGCTTTTTAAATTAAGCTTTCATCTATTGTGTAATCTCATGATTAGCAAGTGCAAGAAGGTAGTTATTCCAATTTGGGTTGCCTGAGAGGCATTAGATACATAGTAGTTGCAAGTTTTCCTTCCAATGCTTTTATTATTCTTTCTTATATCACATCTAATGGATACTCAATTGCTTAAGTCAGTTCAAGAAGTTGATTCCGACATCCTCCTATATTGAATGTTCACAATAGTATTTGAGCATGCAGTAGATCATAGTTATTTTTATATTGCTTGCTTTCATTTCATAAAATAGGATTAGTTTTAATTTTTATCAAAAGTTTTCAAGGATAGGATAGGAAGTGATTTCATTTTCATCTTATCAATGAATACAATTGTATCTAGAATAGTGCTCTGCTTTTCATAGATATAGTGCCTGCCTAGACTAGACTAACCATTCAAGTTTTTGATTTGATTTTATGAAAATTAAATTAGTTGAAGTACATTTCCTTTTCTTCCTTCTTAGAAATTAGTTTTTATATTAAACATCTATTAGACTTAGTTGATCATTGACACTTAGATTAATTTCTCAAGGTTAAAATCATTAGGCATAAAAGACAAAACCCTCGAAACAATACAAAAACATACTCAACAAAGTAAGAAACAAGGTTAACTAAGCACACATTATGCACCACACTTCATCAGTTTACTAAACCGGGTCGATAATTTATGTTAGCAATTTAAGACATTAAATTGATTGAACAAGGGTTTTACTAGATTTTGTAATAATGACACCGAAGAAAAAAAATCCCTAGGATGGGAGGGATGATCCTCATGAAGTAAACTTAGCAGTAAGGTCATTGAGATAATTAAATGATGTGTTTTATATCATGAAAAGCATAAGACATGGTCCACTGGAAAGTGGCACCAACATTTTTAAGAACAAATGGAAATATACAATACATAAATGTTCATCTGGGACAGATAAAAGAAGTTTTGTGCTAGTCTTCTAGTTTGATTTGTATTTGATTACAATGAAAGAAACTATCCATGAAGGAAAACATGGAATCTATGGCACATTCATCGAGAATTTGATTGATAAATGGTTTGGGGTAATTATACTTAGGACAATCCAAATTCAAGTTTCTATAGTCCACACAAACCTTTATCATCCCTTAATTCTTATCAAATGGAAAAGGATTAGAAACCTACTTAGTCAAGGGTATCTGATAAATGAGACCAACATATAAAAAAAATTCACTTCTAGTTTAATAATAGTTTCCTATTGAGGATTTATCGACTAGATCCTTTGCCGAATAGGCTTAATTCCATCATAAGTTTTTATCTCATGTTGGACAATTTGAGGGTCAATACGAGGAATCTCTTCATAGGAACAAGCAAATATGTCATAAATTTCTTTGAAAAGGGTAGTATAAGTTTCAATCTCTTAAGGAGTATAATCCTCCCCAATCATAATGTTATCCATGACACTTGGTTTCGTGGAAATGTTAATAGATATAATCTTGGAAATATTCGACAAGTTTCCCTTTAAGGAAATAATGTGAATGAATATGTGGGACTAGGAACATTCAACACTACCAGAAGAATCCATGATTTGGGATGACTCTTCCAAACTATCTGCCTAAGGGAGAAAGGATGATTGATGGTGAAGATCACCCATAGGGATGACTGGAGAGTGACATGAATTTCATAATTGCTTCATCAAAATGAAGTTGAGTATCAAGAAAGTCACTAGAAGATGGGTGGTCAACTGCCAAATTGGGCATAAGATAGTCATTAAGTAATCTCAACAAGTTCCAAATTCCAACTGGATGCATTGATAAGCAACCTCACTTGGTCTTAAAGCCATTTTCTCATTATATTGGTCAACTTCTGATGGACAAGGCACCACCCAAGGGTCTAGAGACACTTGGGATCCACAGGTGATAGAAGATATCATATGCATAGGAGAAAAAAAATAAGAAGAAGGAATTTCAAGTGGTGGTAAAGGAAAGACATCGATACGTGACATGTTTTTAAGCATTACCACACCAACACTCTCATAGGTTGTAGGGTTATCTCTAATAAATCACACAAAATTTCCCGTAATGGTATTATTGGTCTACGGTATACAATAATTCAATTAATAAATCATGACAATATTTCCTTCATGGGGGAATCAAAGTACATGAAACACTAAGGACGCAACGACATAGCTAGAATAAAACCAACTATGACCAAGGAACAAATTATAATCTAAGGGATCATCAACAACTTCAACATCAACATAGGTGGTCTTTCCCCCTAGCACAATGGAAAACCTTGGAAGAACACCCTGAGGCACGGAATGATTTCCATCAAAAGTTCGTAGGTTAGTACTTGAATTAGCAAGAGTTGGATAACCAATAGCTTTCCAACATGACAAAAATATCACACAGGTAGAAGACCCCTCATTTGACACCAAAGTGAAGTATATGTCCTTATTAAAGATATACACCATAATATGAAAAGAAACCTTATGGGAGAGCCTATAACAAGGAACATCAACATAAAACATTATCAAACTTGAGTCTGAGGGATCCACCCCTCCAATAAGATTCAACAAGGCTTTGCATTACATAGGACAACTCTGTAAAACCTGTAAAATAGACATGGCAAAAGGTATTTGGACTAAATATCAACACTATTGTAATGCTAGGAAGCCCACACATTACTATTGTGTGTCAACTTATGGAGAACACCCTTAGGTGGGAAAAATATTTTCTCCATTGGATTATCTAATATGAGAGGTCTAGTGGATATAGTAGGGGTGGTTGAGTCCTTAGGAGCAGAACTTGACTCAAGAGTGTCGTAATACTTTTATCTCACAAACAAGTTGACTTGCAATGGTAGCATGAGAATAGGAATATTATTTCAAAGAGGATAGTAATTTCCCCCCCATTTCCCCCAGGTGGAGGTTGAGGATCTTGTGCAACCATTTACTATTGTGTCTAGGTAGGGAATGGATGATTCAAAACTACCACCTGTTGGGTGGCTACCGATGTTGCAAGAAGGTGACGAACTTCATCCATATGAGGGAACTCATGAGTTAAATTTTCTCCCTAATAGATCTTACAAGGAAATTTAACCTTTCAGTTATGCTCACTTATGCCCCCACCTCGATTAGTTTGGTTCTTTGTATTCCCATAAATAGGATTAAAATTATTCTTTTTCTTATTCTTTTTCTTTTCACCACCACGTTGATGAGGATTCTTAAGTGTTGTGGAATTCCTCGTGATAACCTCGGTGGATTTCTCAGAAGAAGGTGCTTGTTGAGACCTAGATGCACTTGTTGGGGCTTGGGAAGTGATAATAATTTTCCCATATTTGAGAAGCTAACTTTCTCACATTATTAGAAGAAATTGAACCAATAACCCCATCAAATTGTGGTCCTATCTTAAGTCATTGTGGATCATTTGATGGTTGAGGAGAATTAGGAATAATCTCATACAAAGTGCCTAAATGAGAATAAATAAAGACAATATGTTGTGCACATAAGATAGTTGGCTTCTCAGTAGCCACCCCAACCATAGCAACATCCTTGGCAGTAGGTGGTAATTGGGATTGAGAGAACTAGTCTTTGAGTACTTCATCAAGAATCCTAGTTCAAACTAACCTCTTTCATCTTTTCCACTCATGAATATAATTAGAGAGGCGAGTAGTGTTATCTTATTTGAAATTAGAGAAAAGGCCAATCCCAAGATCTTGTCATGTAGGTAACTGAAAATTACTCATTAAAGTATGATCCAAGGAATAGATGTCACTATAGGACAACCTATCGAGTTCAATATACAATTTTGTGTCATCACCATTTAGGGTTCATTAGAAAAGTCTCAACCCCACAGAATCATCCACCAAAGAGTTCCAACAACACCATAACTGGTAGGTGGTTATGTGTGTGAAAGGGTTTTCTCCCAGCTTCCCTTCAAAGTTAGGAATATCAGATGGAAGCTTGGACGACATAGGTGGCCACCTAGGATTGTGACATAATCAAGAGGTGACATGAAAGAAATTTTTTATTGGTTAAATGGATCATAATGGAAATAACCCCTTGATGGACCATATGGTCCCTCCATAGCATAATTAAAGGAAAAATAGTGTGCACCAAGGTTGTAGTTCATCCCAGTATATTATGGTCCTAGGCCAATAGATGTGGTGTAAGGATTTTTCCTACCAGGGTAAGTTCCCCTAGAGAACAAAGGAACCCAAAAGCATGAATAATTAAGGGATTATACCCAACATTAGAGGAAAATACTCCCTATGCAGAAGCACCACCGTAATAATTAGAGCTCATAGGTATAGTGGTACTAATTGTGGAAATTGTAACTAGGTTTGGTCTTCATAATGAATATTTATCAATATGATTTTATAAAAGAGTAAAAAAAAATTTATTTGAGTCAAAATAAAATTATTTTTTCATGTCTTATTTGGACATTTAAAAGAAAAAGAAAATTTATTTTTTAAAGCATATTTTAGTGTCTCCATGTTGACCAAGTCAATCCTCCATTTGTTAGTGTTAGAAAATTATATATTACATAGCAATGAAACACATAAAATATATTGCAGAAATACAAACACATAAAACACATAAAACAAGAGAGACACAAATATACGTTGCTCACCCAATTTGAGCTACATCCATGGAGAAACTCCCAGTCCTTCCTTTTATATTATCCAACTAACTAAAGAGATACAACCTACAGCAGATCTAGTGTAATTCCCTCTTCGCTCTCACACAATCTCCTCTCTCTTTCTTACTCAGAATATAGATCTAAATAGACGCAATGCAATTCCATAATATATAGCGATGGGTTTCCTTCTAGTGCAAAAAACCCTAAATTAAATATAATTTATACCATCAAATCTCTGCCTAATGAACGACTCAGATTGACTACGAAATTACAACATTTTACATGGCAATTTTACATCTATTTTTAGCTTTTGGGGCGCTTCCCTCGATCCCTCGCCAGGGGGGGGGGGGGGGGGGCTCCCAAAGGTTGCAAAAACCCCCCACCCCCCCCCCCGGACCCCCCCTACAGCGTAAATATTATGGGTGGCATTGTCGCCACATTATGAATTGGGGTCCAATGCAGTGATATCTCTGAATAAATAAGATAATCAAGCTCCACACCCAACAGTCAGGTTGACCTACCCAAGAGTCATGTCCCTTCACATGGACAAAAAACTATATATTGGCATTATCAATCCACCATTTTGGAAACCAAATCGCAACTTATGTGGAAGAGAAATTCAGATGTCTGAGGCACATGTCTTCTGTGGTATGCGAGATATTTAAGGAAACAATCTTTTGTGGTATGTGAACTAGTTAAGGCTATAAATATCTTTGTGGAAGGAGAAGATCTCAGGTAGATCTATCTGTGATACGAGTTAGTGACAAATGTAATGGATTGAAGTAGAAGGATATTTGTGGCTTGTGATAAACCTCAATACAGTTATTTTGTGGATGAAATTGATGTATATTTTGCCTTGGATTTGGTAGGGTTGACTTGACACTTGGAGGTTAATTATACTGCTCAATTTTCCTATGAATTTGATGTCTCTTGTTGAAATGATTCTATAAGGAAGGATTCTTGGGTTTCCCCTTCTGTGTTTTTTCCTGCCCACTCGCCTAATATCTAGTGCCTCTTGTCTCTTGTGCATTATGATCTCTAATTTCTTTATGTTTTTGAATGTGTAATTGCTTGATGACAAAACTGAATAATGTAAATGCTAAAAGGAAACATATATACTAGTCACAAGTAATTATCATGATTAGAAATTCTAGTTTACAAATGAATTTAAACATGGTATCAGAGCTAGGTCAAGAAATAAAGTTGAATTTTTCCTTGAACAAAATTCATTGGTTATCGAACTATTTCTGCCCTAGTTTTATAATCTCAAAATATGCCTTCATGTGAGAATAAGCACTATTCATTAGTAACAAAGTATGTCTGCAACGAATAAGCTGTAATGAGGTTTGTATGAAAATAATAAATGAATAGAACTATTATAAGTGTGTTGAAATACTACTACACATAGAGTCCTTAATTACTCTTACATAAAATACTTTATTACAATTTGGACCCAAGTTTCTATGAAGGATTATTAAAATCACATTCTAATCTCCCCTAGTTTTCCTTGAAGAAGGCTTTGTGATTCATACTGCTACTTGGAAAGATACCTCAGGACCACCAAATATATTCATCTCAAAATTCCACAAATTCTAAGGCTTTTTCAAAAAACCTAAGAAAAGGTGATCAAAGTAACTTACTTGACAAGTTTTCATGATCCACTTTGGTGATTGGTCTTAATGAACTAAGTATTGTCTTAGTTATGGTCAAAAATATTTAGAAAAGATTGAATTACCTTTGAACCTAAGTGCTAAAGCATATATTATGTTTAAGTGCAATTCAGACTTGATATTACCTTTTGTTGAAGCATGTAAAGGGTACAAAAATGAATTTATTTCTCAAATACAAAACCAAGTTTCTGTGGAATACCTTTATTGAGGATCGAACTTCTGCCTCTCTCTGTGATGGACAAAATTACGTAATGGACTAAATGTTTTGATACCCATCACTGTGATATGCTTCACAATAAATTTGTAAAGTATCTTTATTGAAGGATGAACTTATAATAATTTTTTTGGACCAAATCCTTATGATGACAAGTTTTTGTATCTTTGTGGAAGAACCATGAAGAATGATGAATTTCTGCATTTAAAAGGCCAAAGTCATGCTCTTTCTAAAGAAAATTAGATAAAATCTATTGATAAGCTCGTTGACTTGACTAGGAGGAAGGGTGGGCCAAAGGATGTTATGTCAAGAAGGAAGAATCATTGGAGCAGAAGATATTGAAATCATCATAGGAGTGTTAAAGACAAACCTTGGCCACCAAGCAAGCATAACTTTATATGTGTTATTGAATGCTCAAAATTTGATGCCTCCTTGATCCTTCATGAATGTAAGGAAATATTTATTGCATATATTATCATGAATGTTGGGTACTGAAGAATGATGAAGTTAGTCTTTGCACATTGAAATGAAGGCCAAGCCTTTTTCATGCGGAAAGAGTTAATCTTGCGGACAAAACCAACCTCCCTAGAAGCTTAAGGCTTTCTAGTGACAAACAAGACAATTAAGAACAATCCTTCTCTAAACATGCATTTACCATACAAGAAATCAAGTGT
>APFE030270293.1:0-39359 GCA_000404065.3 Pinus taeda
AAGGTGAGCGAAGAACGTTGAATGGTATCCCACATGCATAGAGAAACCTGTAATCCTTTGAATCCACATCATTCCTACTCCCCTCATCAAGGAAATCTGATATGGTTCTACGCCTTAAAGATGATGACCCTGAGCCTCCAAATCCACTACCTTGGGAGGATGCTGAAGGAGTTCTTTGTGATTGTGAGCCCTCAAAGAAACCCCTTGATCTTTTTGATTGGTATTGGGCTTCTTCCTCCTCCCTTATGTATTTGGCTCTATCTGCTGTTGACACCACTGCACAAGTTTTGATTCCTATTTGTTTCTCTCCATCCCATGGCCTTTTCCCGCAGAGGTGTCTTCTAGCACGGGTGTATGAACCTGTGTAATCAGTGTTGCAATGGGGGCAATGAAATTTAGTGGTTCCACCCCCTCTCCCTGTTTCAGCCTTTTGAACATATTTCCACAATGGGGTTTGGTCTTGTTTAGTCTTTAGAGTGCCCTGTTCACCCTCCTCCAGCTCCTCACCAGGGTTTTCACCCATTTCACTTCCTCCAGCTTCTTCATCCCCCTCTACAGTTTGGCCCCTCCGTTTCCTACCCTCCAGCACCATAATAACCATAAAAGGGACCAGGAAGAGGAAAATGCCCAGAAATATGGTGAGGTCCATGGTGTTTGATGTTTGTAGGGACAATCTGCAAATTAATTTCATTTATTGGCATTATTAACTTAATTTATTAATTTGAGCCCCAAGGGATAGCTCAAATGGTCGAGTTCCCGTTGCTAAGTACCTCGCCAATGGGAGGTCACGGGGTCAAATCTCCTCGACGCCCTTGGGGTTAGGCTTAGCATAGAAAAAGCCGACGAGCAGTTCCCTTCGGGGAACTGCCGTGATCCGTTCCTGTGGATGTAGCGGCCGCTCTGCCGTGAACCACCATTGAAAAAAAACTTAATTTATTAATTTAATTGCAATTCATCATTTTAATACTCAATAAACTAAATTAAATTCCCTAAATTACTACCTAACTAAATTAAACTAGCTAGATTAGCTAAATTGTTAACTTACTTACCTCTGCAGGCTCGCTCCTCGCTCCTTCCTCCTCGCTCCTCGCTCTTCCTTGCTCCAAACTCAAGCTCTTCAACCTCTTCCAATTCTTCAAACATGAACAATGAAATGTTTTTTGGCCCAATGGGCCTTTTAAAACAAAGAAAATTTTTAAAATTTTTTATTTTTTTCGGGTCCGCGGAATTTTTTTCCGCCGACCCGCTCCCAGCCGGCTCAAAATCACTCCCGGAGCGATTTTTTAAAGCCCGGGAGCGATCGGGAGCGATCGCTCCCCAATCGCTCCCGGGCTTTAAATATCGCTCCGGGAGCGACGGAGCGGCCGCTCCCTAAGACGCTCCCAAAATCGGCAGGGAGCGTCTAATATCAGGTAGGAGCGCGCTCCCGAAATCGCTCCCGTCCGGAGCGATTTAGGGAGCGCGCCCCGAGCCGCTCCCGGCCCGAGCGCGCTTTCGGAGCTGGTTTACGAATGGGGGGGGGGGTGCTCCCCCGCAAACTATGGTGAGATCATCATCATGTTGACTGTAATTACTGTGAGCATGACAAGAGAGAGTTTCATGACAAGTATGCCGAGATTATGAGTTCAACTGTGGGATCATTGTAATCCTCCTTATGCCAAGACAGTGAGACTGAGACTTCAATATATGCCGAGACAAAAATGAGATCCTTTCATATTAATTATGTGGATACCGAGACTCATGTATATGGAGGCTGCTTAGGAGACAAGTTCGATCATAGAGATTTCCACCGAGACTTTGCTTGTCACTGTCATCATTGCTCTCTTTTATCATGTCGAGCCTATGATCCTTCATTCACAGGTATGCCGAGTTCTGCTCCTCTACTATACCCATCTGAATACCTTAGAGAAGAAAAACGAGCTTCTGTGATTAATGTTATCACCACCAAGACACTAGAGAGATCCAAGGTCTGGACTGCCTGCACCTTATACCCATTCGAGGTGCAATCAAACCCTTGATCAATTTCCTTCCTGTAATGCGGATCTGCTCCTATACCATGCAAAATTTCAGAGAGGAATAATGCGAGTTTTGTGCTCTTATTTTTGCGGATACCCTAGCCACCTATTTATAGTGGTTTTTCCTCCCAAAAATAAGTCGACATGACATATGAAACGTTGTGACTATTTCCTTGAGCCGACATGACTTTATTTTATACATTTAATTCTAATTGGATGCTGAGATGGTGATCCCCTTGTCGTTTTGCTTGCAGACTTCGATGTGTTTACTTTTGGAGGATTCATCTTGGTCTTGGAGGGCTGCTTTGGCTTGAATACATTTTCTATAGGCTCTTAAAGAGCTCCTTCATACATGACTTGACTCTTTGACTTTATTAATAAATCCTAAAGACATCAAGAAGAAGTCTTTTACCTAATGACACTTCTAGCTCATGAAACCCATGTAGCAAGGCATACAAAAATCATTTATTCTCTTTTATTACATCATTTACAAAGATCATGTCATTATGAAGATCAAACCTAGTTACACTTTCTTCAACAACTTTAAATGTATAAACATGATGCTTCTTCAAAAGAATGAAGCTTGTACCCACCAAGAGCATTTGGAAAATACCAACCTTTATAGCGACACTCCCACTTCAATACTTTATTACATTTGCTTATCAAACAAATTTATAACTCATTGTCCCTTAATAATTGTGAGTAGAGGTCAAGTCCCACTAGCACAACCAGTTGAGGATGGGCCTCGTTAGAAGGCGGCCTAGAATCAAACCTCACGGGGGGTGGTTGCGCCCTGTGCTATGGGGAAGAGAGATGCTAAAAAATCCAGTCAGCTTAGGGCTGGTGTGGCCCAGGCTGGGTGCGATCCCTGGGTGACTTTGATGGATTAGATGCCCCTGGGTCACGGCTCCTCAAGCCGCGGGTCAAGCCTGGAGGATCACAAACAACTTGACAAACAAACAAACAAACAAAAAATTGAGTAGAGATGTATATACATGCATGCAATCACAAGCTTGATACTAAACATTAGACAGCACTATCTTGAACTCTGGGAATACACTTACACTGAGATTTACTCCCCTTTGTTCTAATCTCTAATAGGACCAATACATGTCAAACTTATGCTATTCCATCGAGTATTAAGAGTGGAAGAACCAAACGGGACAACAATATATTTTTATACTTGTTCAAATGTGTCACATTAACTAATCAAAGAGATAGCTGGCCACAAATTGAAAGATCAATTAGACCTTTCATATCTAGTAAACAGCTAACAGGACAGTATATAAAATACCATGTTATACCAACATCTGTAGTTTATCATATCTAAATCCATAATGCTGACAACTGCTATTTAAGAACTTTACGTCCATTATCTAGAACAGTTAATTAAGTCTGATGTCAAGTACCACCTGTTTGTATAACACCTTTTGCAGTAGCCACAACTTCCTTCTCTCGCTTTGATTCAATATTTTTGGAACCTTTTCCTGCAGACTAATAACACAATACCTTGGTTTAAGACACAGAACAAAAGGAAAACTCATGACCAAATCTGTTTCCTTCGGAAAACTACTGCAGCTAATCTAAACAGTAACTTAGTACATTACTTACAGCTAGCAATGCCATACGAAGTTGTCTCTCCTCCTCATCTTGTTCTCCATACTTTTCCTTGATCTTCTTTAACTTTCCATGTCGACCACGCCCAACCTTTCCAGATGGTGCAGTCATGTCATGATTTTCATCAGTAGCAACTGTTTCAGCTTGTCGAGATCTGTTACCTAAATTGTCTACTTCTAGACATTTTTCACTTGTTTCTTGGTTTATACTACTTTCAGTACTGTCCTTTGTTCCCCTTTTTAATTTTCTCCTTTCTGCCTTTGACAAATATGGCTTCTCTCTGTGTGAAGGCTTACTTGGGTGATCAAGTTCATTGGCATCATTCCTTGTCTCTGCTGCTGTTGGGTAAAATTCAAGCCCATATTTGCTGCTCTGTTCTTTGCCACACAATTTCACTGATCCAAGTCCCAGTGCTTTGTCCATAAGCTCTTCCAGCTCTGATAAATTCTGTTCAACTGTATCTTTTACTCTGTCCTTGCCAGAAGGTTCATCATAGTCTGCTGAAGAAAAATCAGTGTCCTGTTGACCTTTAGCCAAGGCCCCAGGTATGCCATTTCCTTTCATACTCATTGAAAAAACAGGTATTTTATTATGATCACCATTTTCAGTATAGTTCTCTACTGTAGAAATATTAATCATATTTTCTGTTAACTTTGAATCAGCAATAATCTCATCATCTGTACTACTATCATGTTCAGAAGACCTTTCACTGTCATGCCCATCTGACCCAAGCATTAATCGAGCATTCTGGGTTTCCTTTTCCTCCCCATCATTTTCTTGATTTTCATTCTCACTTCTTACCCTACGTTCATTTATATGTGATCCTAAAGAACTCTCATCTATGCGAAATAGGATGCCAAAACCCATGACAAGAGTATGAGGTGGAAGAAAGTTCTTTCTTCCCCTGATCATAAAACTTCCTACAGTCAGATATTCTCCTGTTGGCGCAGTTTTACTCACTTGATGAGAATGCACCCACCAAGCACTGGTAACAATCTTTGAATCCCATGCTTGGCTGTTGCACACCTGAACAATACAACAAAACATCAGCTGTAGTAAAGAATTTAAAACACTTCTAATATTCATAATTTTTTATCCATATCAATTTGAATTTCTTGATAGCCTTAATGATTCCAAACATTGAATGCATGTTATGATATGGAACTAAAACTCAGCCATATAGTTTGAAAGGATTATGATGCATCTAGGCTGTAATATACAAAGGAACACACAATACAATGAACAAAATAAATAACATACACTTGCAACAATGATGAACATATCCATTCAATACACACAATGGAAAAAGAATTCCTCTAGGCCCTACTTCCTGGGCAAAAATTTCCCTCAAGATTACAATTGCAACATTTTTCCAGAACTATTTTGCCATCGATATAAAAAGGCAATGATAGATTTTATGCTCATTCATCATATATTCATTGACTGCAACTACAACCCTCCTAGTTAGCAAATAAACTCAGCTTCAACAACTCAACTGGATTTAGGATTGACTCCATTAATTATGTAGACTTCTACTCCAACTAAAAACTTTTGTATGTCACGATTTTGGTCAAGGACTACCGAAAATGATGAAGAAACCGTGACTTTTATCACAAGTGTACTTACAGTAAAGCATCCAGCCTGATTGAGTGTAAGCGGTGGAATTGGATGATCTGGGTTGTGATTCTTGATCACAGTACTTGAAGCTCCATGTAGTTCTGCATGCACGTACCTTCAAATTATCCCAAAAAGTGATATGCTTAGTTCAATGAGAAATTTAGGCTGCATCAATATGCATATCTATGATCAACAATGGCAATAAAGCAATGCTTAAACTGTTTATGCTTCACAAAAAATCATAGAATAAATGCACTTGGAGAGGCATACTTTGTATGACTGCAAGAATTTTGAAGCTTTCATGTGGTAATGTAGCAAGATTTTCAAATTTCAAGAGGTTTGATGTCTCTTATGATAGGGGCCATGTTTTAAAACTCAGTCAACTCAGACTCAGATGAGTTGACTTCCTGATGAACCAACTTGGTCTCCAAAATGGTTCAGGGCACCAGTTCAGTACCAAACTGCTCCAACTTGACCAAGTTGAACAGAGCCAATCTGTCACAGTACTATGGAACATGCATCGAGGGAAAAGTCATTCTTTAAATATTAAACCTGATACCTAATTTCACTCACTAATGGCCTACTTTGCTTTCAGATACTTATGCTTATGTGAATCTTGTAAAGTATTTGCAAGAAAGCAGAGGTTGTTGAGAAATCTAGGGCATCCATTAGGGTTAGTTTATCACATGATTTCTCTTTAACATTAACATTTACTAGAGATATATTATTACTTCACCATTATTTTTTCTTTTCATCATCAAAATAAATGGCAACAAGAAGATCACAATGCAAACAAAGAGAGACACAGGAAATAGGCTCCAAGCCAGGGAAAAAGCCCTCCAAACGGGAAAACCCAGAGAACTCCTTCTTATAGAATCTTCAATGAAGACTTACAACACCAAGACACTAGACCATCCACCAACAGACCAGGCTGGCCACCCAAAGCAAAATCTGTTCCTTACTTCACAATTTTGGATCTGAA
Source organism: Pinus taeda (assembly GCA_000404065.3). NCBI lineage: Eukaryota > Viridiplantae > Streptophyta > Pinopsida > Pinales > Pinaceae > Pinus > Pinus taeda. The sequence continues at coordinate 6,232 of APFE030270293.1, forward strand.
GCAATCTGTCCTTCCGCAGAGAATTCCATTGCCAAAGGGAGAGATAAACCAAAATCCAAGACCAAAACAATCTTCCAGATTTGCTGTCCCTCCTCCTTTTCGCACTTAAGTTCTGCCTCAGATCTCCTTGAGAAAGTTGAATGCACAAGTATGTCTTTGGAGGACGAATTCTTCTCCAATATATAGCCATTTGAGTGGGTCCTCAAGCCTCTTCTAGGCCAACCTGATCTCTTGGACAATCTCTAGACATTTCCATGACATAAAATATTTTTCTTTACATCGATACAAGAGCCCTTCTAGGGGTTTTACATTATGACTTTGACTTTGACTCCGTAGACCACTCAATGGGTGCACAACCTAGGACCAAAACCATGGGCAAGAAACCCATGTATAAATAATTTTTCTTTTACAAAAATAAATATTTTATTTTCTTTCTTTTGACAAGTACAATGATTACATCAAGTCATGACATCATAATTATGAAGACCGACACTAGTCACATTTCAACACTCCCTCTTAACTAGGGAGGTATTTATAATTGACAATAGGTACAAGGACAGTACTTCCACTGAAAAGTTCTCATAAGAAGAGTCAGATTGGTAAGCCATCTCATAAGCTATTACATCAGCTTATATCAAAGCATCTCAACATATCAACTAGCATTGTCACATAGCAAGGCCTTAACTAATATCTCTATCTCTCCACAAGATCAGAGCATAATGTTGGTGAGACCAATGACTAATAGACACCATCATTATTGTCTCTCAAGGCACATACCCCACCCGGGTGTTCAAAGGGTATGTCCTTTTAGGACAATTCCTGTCTTGGAATAACACATCCTCAAGGAATTTCCTCTCTGACTACTCTTACCTATTGGATGCCCTACCACATCCTCAAAGAGTATCAGTATTAATCTCAGATGCTTACCCAATTCTCCATTCTTTCCTCACAACATAAAGACAAGAATGATTTGTCTATCTCTCCCTCTCAACTAGGGAAGATATGCTCATTCCTATAAAAGAAAAATACCCAAGCTCCCTCTTACCCAGGAACTTGTCCAAGCTTCCTCTTAACTACGAACTTATTACCAACAACAGCTATCTTCTCTTTAGTGGAGATCATGGTACTATCAGCTACTTGTAAGGCTCCTTCTTTCGATGTCATGAACTTCATCTTCTTCATTATGGAGCCTCCATCTTTTAGATTTTCTTTGTAGGGCAGCCATCAATTATTTTCCTTTCAACGAACCATAGTGTTGAACCAATAGTCATGTCATCTTTATCTTCATCAGAAAGTGATCTTCTAGTCCACATCTGACGTTTCTTTATACAACTACCTCTTCCAAGTCATGTTTCTTTCAGGATCTTCCATCCAATCACATGAATGCTAGTTGTAGGTGGTGTTGCACTCAAATTGTCAAAGTTCCATGGAAGCGGAAGTACCAACTTTTTCAACAAGAATCAGATCAAATATCAACAGTCCATGTGTCATGGTCATCCCATTCTAGAAGTTGTATATTGTAAATGATCTTAGTAAAATCTTGAGTCTATGTAACACCCTAGGTAAGACTATAATTTGATGACGAATTCCATCCAAGGAGGCTTTCTAACCTCACTGATTACCTATGTTTTTTGACATGGCTAATCAAAAGAGTTTTTTCCCTCCAGCTTAAGCCCCAAAGATGTTGAGAAATCCAAAGTGAGGCAATTAAACGATTTCTCTTATTATGACATTATCTTATGATGTTTTTCATTATTATTATTTGTTCTTTCTAATTATCTCTTCTTATCATCAAGACTAACGCCACGCAACAAATAGAAGAGAACACAAGATGTAGGCACGTTGCCAGGGCAAAACCCCACTCTAGGGGAAAACCCAGCCAAAATTCTTCCTTCAGTAGATACAAGATGAGACGACCAAGACCCTTACAACTTAGACTCGAGACTACCTCCATCTATTAAGTCAACCTTATCATAGCTCCTGTAGAAATCATTCGTCTTCAAACTTTGATCTTTGCAATGGCACCGAACTTGTATCATGAGATAGCAATGATCTTTGAAACATCCTTGTGCAATAGCACCGAATTTACTCATGTGATAACACTTGAAAGTTGTCCATGTGATAACATCGAAGTTCATCCAATAGCATCAAAAACTTTATCACAGTGATAGCACTAGCATTGTGATCTCATTACTGTGACAGCACTGAGACATTGAAGAACGGAGACTTCCTTCATGTGGTAACACTAAGACATTCACTGTGGTAGCACCAAGATATATCCACTGTAATATCACCTACCGTTATTAGCACCAAATCTGTGATATTAGATTTGACAATCCCTACAATATACACCGAGATCATCCCTGCAATCAATCTCAATTTCTTCACTGTAATAGTACTAAAACATGTCTCTGAGTTGTTATCTGAACTTGCCTCTGTGATAGGACCGAACTCTATCTCTGAAATTATCAAGTTGTTGTTCTATGTTTTTGAACGAAGGTCATACTCCTATATATAGTTGTTTCCACATTGAAATGAGCCGACATGAGCATGTGAAGAGATGTGTCACTGTATTAGGCCGACATGAGATTATTGAGGGAAGTTGACTTGATGATGAGTCCTTGGACAGCAAGGAGAGTTTGATGGATGGAGGAGTCTTTAAACAAAATTGACTTTGACAATGCTAAAGCCTACAATGGAGGCTTGACCTATAAAAATTGACCGAAGCATGAAACCCATGCTTTAACAAGTCAATAAAATTAATAATAAAAATTATTTTTGCTTTCTTTTAACAAATACATTATATTATGATTTCAAGTACAATTATGAAGACCAAACCTACATTCTTCAACACTCCCTCTTAACTAGGGAGGAATTCATATTTACATATAACCATATAGGTACATGAAAGATCTCAAAACACATCATCTACGAAGAAGTTTAGGCACTGCAATGCCTTGGACTAGATTCCTGACCAGGGCAATCTATCCATTGGTCTCTCAACAATTTAGGCACTGCAATGCCATGAACTAGATTCCTAACCAGGGAAATCTATCTGGGTGGGACTAAGATGGACTCAAGCTTTCAACCTCTCTAGGTACCATCAGACTTACTTGCTAACCATCAACCCAGGGATCTAGGTGTGTATCCGAGGTCAGAGCTCTATGACCACAAACACCCTCCCAACTTCGGGACCTAGACATCAACACAAAGTATCAGCCAAATGTCCTCCCAGGCAATGCTTCACTCACAATGCCTCAACACTCCTTGATTCAGCCGATCAAGGACAACAAATCTCTCCCGATCAAATTGATCAGTAACCAACATGTTATCAAAGCCTTCGAGAGATAAACTGTACAAATACAACCCCAATCAATAATATACTTTCACATGTACATAATCAAATACAAACCTTCAGGGTCTAGATGTTGCTTTTCAACACAGTAGGGCTATCAACTGAATATTTACCAGAAGGTTCCTCAATCATACACTTTCCTTCACATGCAGCAGCATATCCTTCAAAATGCATTCTCCAATCAAAACTATGTTATGCCCTTCCTCTCAACCAGGAAGCTTCCTTCTATCCAAACTCCCTCTTAATCTTAGGGAGATCTCTTTTATCTGGGCTCCCTCTTAACCCAAGGAGATCAGCTTCTTCTTTTTGACATCAAAGAATCTTTCGTGGCTTCCATCCTTCTCATCAGAGTTATCATTACCATTCACATCAAATCAACTGTTCTTTCAATCATCTTCACCATCTTGAAGATTGTTTACATGCACAACTTAGATAGCAAGTACAACCAAAACTACAAAAGCATGAAGTTAGTCATATCAAAATTTTATAATAACGGAAGCATTAGACTTTACAAACATAATCAGCAAGAGACTATACTTTAATACTTCAACTTCTTGCCCAAGTTTTGTTACAGATTGTAAATCACATTCACAGTTCATCAAGATATCAAACTCATTACGTCTAGGGTTTCAATATTCTTTCAATGACATGACAAGATCTTTCATATAACAAACCCTAGAAACAAATTAAATTAATGCATCTAACAATTTTTTTAAATTTCATATGTTAGACTTCCTACTAGGATTTCATGTAAACCCTAGATTTTATACATGAGCTCCAACAATCAAAACCAATCACAGCTTAATCAACATCATGACTAGCATCTACTAGGGTTTTGCTACAACCCCTAAATTTTCTTATTTCAACAATCACTATATAGAATCATAGATTTCAAATTGTCACATCACACATACTAGATAATTTAACTACTACTAGGGTTTAGCTACAAAACCCTAGATTTCCCAAACAACATCATCCTAGAATATCAAACATAGACCAGGGCTTAGATTAAACCCTAAGACTTATGACCAACAATAATTAGCTCAGCACACATATCTAGGAATTCATCATCAATCATAAGCATAACATATGTCAAACAACATTAACATATTGGACATATACCGACCTAGACCAAGGTAGGGTTTTAACAAAATGAACACATACCTAGGGTTTCATTCCTAGGACACAAAACAAGGCTTTTGCTTATAGACTCAACTAAACCCTAAGGATCTAGGGTTTCAATTCACAACATAGCAAACCCCACTGTACCAAAACTTCAAAGGTTCAGGGTTTCAGACAACATTTCAACCTTAACAAGTTAGGGTTTTCATGATCATACCAAAACCCCAAACATGACATCATCAATATATCAAACATAATAGCAATTTCTTTAGACTCCATCAATAAACCTAAGTGGATTAGGGTTTCATTCATTGTCAACATACTCTTATGTTAGTATTTTCTAGAGAACCTATCTAGGGTCTTATAAGAACAATAAAGGATGTAAGGAGGGTAGATATATCAAACGATGAATCGCCCTAAACAAGAATCTATATGATTCAAGACAGCTAGACATAACAATGTTAGTAATGCAAACATCAAAATAAGATAAAGAGAATTTTATAAGATATATAGTCTAAGACATACCTGGAGATGTTTCTTGACAAACATGTAGGAATTTCTTTAAGTGTAAGCCATAATCTTCTATACCTGTAATGCATACTTTCAAGTAAAACATGTGATACCAAGAATATGATTTAATTTCTTCAAGTTAGATCTTCTATGTATGGAGGATGGAATCCTATGATATCAAAGATCAAGTTATTCATTCTTTTAATTGACAACAGGACTTTCACTTGACATCTAGATTGCTTGTAAATCCTAGAGGATAAGGATTAAGGATTAATATGTTATTTTAGAGAGTACAATCTTTATTCTAGACTAGCTATAAACAAGGATAGTTTGAAAATCTAAAAGCTTATGTAGATATGTACCTCGTGATTACATACCTCTAATTTCGTAACTCATTAGACTTGCATGTGTATCTTGACAATACTTAACTGAATTTCCTCAAGACTTGAATTAGAACAGACTTTAGATTCTCTTCAAACTAAATACTTCTTGTAGTCACAGATACCTTAGATCATTGGTAGATTTCCATAGGCAGCTATTTCAAGATAAATTTCCTCAATGAGATGTAGAATCGAATGTACTACTTCATTGTATATACATATCACTGCTTCAATCTTATCACTACTCCAGCACTTAGTGCTTTAACTATAAACATATCAATGACCCTGAATTCTTCTTTATCACTGTGACTGTGACTTCACCCCATTTCTGAAGATGTTTTGAATTACGAACTCAATTTTTTAAGATGATCCAAATTACCTTATTGTCCAAATTCCTTCACTGTGATGAGACCGAACTTCACACTGTACTTACAGTTGAGATATCACTGAAGTAAAACCTTGTCACTTGATTTCATCGAAAGCTTCTCTGTAATTTAAGTGAAGTATCATTTTTCTTGACTGTGATTTTACCAATCCACATACTTCTGCAAATTGATCTGAACTTATCTTATCAAGATACACCAAAAAGTGTCACTATTATATGAAATTGCCCGCTGAGATTTGCACCGAACTTATTCTGCACTTGTTTTTGAGATTACACGAACTCATCACTACCATTCTCTTCTCTGAGATGAATCGAACTTCTTTATTGTGACATACTGGAACCTATATTTGAACCTTCTCCTTCTTCTTCAAAGTGTATCGAACTACCTCATTGTAATCTTAGTTCCATTACCTAATAAATGTCCATTTTGATTTTGATCTAACTGACATCTTCTTCAAGACAAATGCAAATAGATCCTTTCACTGGGAATGCTTCAAGATGTATAAGTGGTCTCCAAACTTCCTTTGACCTTGACCATGGCTCCGATACCATGTTGAGAAATCCAAAGTGAGGCAGTTAAACGATTTCTCTTATTATGGCATTATCTTATAATGCTTTTCATTATTATTATTTGTTTAATCTTTTCTTATCATCAAGACTAATGCCAAGCAACAAATAGAAGAGAACACAAGATGTAGGCATGCTGCCACGACAAAAACCCACTCTAGGGGAAACCCAATCAAAATTCCTCCTTCAGTAGATTCAAGATGAGACGACCAAGACCCTTACAACTTAGACTCAAGACTATGTCCATCCATCAAGTCAACCTTATCATAGCTCCTATAGCAATCATTCTTCTTCAAACTTTGATCCTTGCAATGGCACTGAAATTGTATCTTGAGATAGCAATGATCTCTGAACCATCCTTGTGTAATAGCACCGAATTTACTCGTGAGAACACTTGAAAGTTGTCCATGTGATAACATCGAAGTTCATCCAATAGCATCAAAAACTTTATCACAGGGATAGCATTAGCATTGTGACCTCATTACTGTCATAGCACTGAGATACTGAAGAACGAAGACTTCCTTACTGTGACAACACCGAGACATTCACTGTGGTAGCACCAAGATATATCCATTGTAATATCACCTAACGTTATTAGCACCGATTCTGTGATATTCGATTTGACAATCCCTACAATCAATCCCTCAATAAACACTGAGATCATCCCTGCAATCAATCCCTCAATAGACACTGAGATCATCCCTGCAATCAATCTCAATTCCTTCACTGTAATAGTACAGAAACATGTCTCTGAGTTGTTATCCAAACTTGTCTCTGTGGTAGGACCGAACTCTATCTCTGAAATTGTCGAGTTGTTGTTCTATGTTTTTGAGCAAAGGTCATACTCCTATATATAGTTGTTTCCACATTGAAATGAGTCGACATGAGCATGTGAAGAGATGTGTCACTGTATTAGGCCGACATGAGATTATTGAGGGAAGTCGACTTGATGAGGAGTCCTTTGACAGCAAGGAGACTTTGATGGATGGAGGAGTCTTCAAACAAAATTGACTTTAACAATCTTAAAGCTTGCAATGGAGGCTTGACCTATAACAATTGACCCAAGCATGAAACCCATGCTTTAACAAGTCAATGAAATTAATAATAAAAATTCTTTTTGCTTCCTTTTGACAAATATATTATATTTTGACTTCAAGTACAATTATGAAGACCGAACCTAATTACATTCTTCAACAAAAGCTAGGGTGAAACTTATTGTCAGATTATTGGGTAAGTCCTAGTGTTTAGTCAAGTCTGATGTAAAAGTGGTTTCAGAATAATTTAAGCTAATTGGCTTAACTATTTTATTACAAATCACTTAGTCTACTAGATCATATTGAGTCACATATGGGTTATGTGCCTTGAAGGTCTAAGACAAATGTGTATTCCCTCTTTGAGTCTTGTAAATGAAAAATCATATGAATTAGGGAGTTGGAAAAATAATTAAATCCCCTCATGTATAAATCAATTAATTCTTCTAGCAAAATAAAATTATCCCAAGCCAAAAAAAATTAATTAGAGTCAAATTAGATTGTCTTAGGAAAATAAATTCTCCAGATGGAAAAATTCATGGGTCATAAAAGACGCAATTTTTAAAGGTCCTCCACCAAGAGAATATTGTATATTTCAAGAAAATTTGGACCCTTGGACCTTGGTGGTTAAGTGAAAGTCAATTTTTTTAGGAAATTAGCTCAAAATAGTTATAATTTTGAGCTAAATTAAAATGAAATTAAATGATAAATTCAAAAAATCCTCAAAAATAAAAATAAACAAAACAACCAAAAAAAAATCAAGGGCCAAGATTAAAAGATCTTTAAGTGTTTATCAACGGCTAAGATTATTTTGACAAGGATCAAAGAAACTAGCTATTATTCTTCCATTTGGAGGATTTATCTATAAATCAAAGAGTCAGTTGAGTCTCTAGTCATTTTGATCTTTGGCTAGAAAATTTCTACTAAGGCAGCTTTGTAACTATTGTCCTACTGGGAACTATTTTTTCAATCATAATAAAGACTTTGGGGTGTAATTCAAGGTGTTCTTTCTTATTGATTTGTGGCATGTGCTGACTACAGGCATCTCTAAGTTGTTTTGATTATTGAAAAAATTTGTTTTCTCATTAGATGGAGATAAAACCATCTTATTGATAGTTTTGGGCTAATCTTACGTGGTTTGATTCCCCATGTGATCTAACAAATTATTTTGAGATAAATTCATAGTCCTTGCAAGTACTTCAATCATTTGCCTCCAAGTTCACAAACTTGGGCAAGAATCATTGTTGATTGGATTCCAAATATTTATATGGTGGATTAAATCTTCGCTAAAGCTATAGTATACATTGGGGTTTCTAAATTATTTCTAGCCATTCTTCAAAGAAAAAACTCAATAAAAATATTTTTCTCAAAAATTTAAAAAACATTAAAACCCTTGTATATTTGTAGATTTTGTGAATAATTTTGTAGATCTAACTTGCAAATTATTTTTTCTAACTTGGGCTTTGGGAAATTTTAGTATTTTTGTATATATTTGGGGTTTTGGGGTTTTGAATTTTTGTATAGTATTTGGGATTTTGGGGTTTTGAAATTTAAATTTTTTATATTGTTATTTGGGTATCTATTCTAAATTTGTTTAAGGATTGAAGAAGAAATTGGCATTGGAAACCTCAGAAGCCCTAGACGTCTAGGGTTTTCAAGCTACTATTGCAGGTTAATTATTTTCAAATTGGGGAAAAAACCCATTTTCTAAAGGTCGTAGCCCTTACCCAACCTAAAAGGCTAGTGTTTGGGATCTATTTTGCAAACATTAAAAAGGCCATAATCCCTACAGGGGCTATATCAGATTGCAAACAAGGGTTTCTTCAAAGGATTGGGGTTTTATCTCTAACAATTTGTTTTGCAGCAATTTTGGCTCAAATCTTGTGTTTTTAGGTGCCAAGTACATTGGAGAAATTTTGGAAAATTTAGGCAATTAATCATCAAGGACTTGGGGCTAGGGTTTGACCTCTAAACCCTACTTTTATTATTGATTTATTACAGCAATCAAATCAATAACAATTAAGCCCTAAAATCACATGCTACATGGTCAAAATTGTTTAAAATTGCAAAATCTTCATTTTTATAAATTTTGGCCACATGGGCATCCCAGATCTAGCCAAGATCTAACTTTTATGCTTGTTGGAATTTACTGCATAACTGAAGTTTTCAAATCTGAAATTTCTAAAGAATACACTTAATAAGGGTCTAAAACTTGAAATTTTTCAGTTTCTGGTAATTTTTTCTATTTCTAGGCAATTTTGGCATTGATTGTAATTGCATTAGCTTGTTGATCTATCAATTATTCACTGTTGTAGTAAATAGATCAGATCTGAAATTTTTTGAATCACACTCCCTAAAAACCCTAAAAATTGATTTTTTTTCCAAGCTGGGTGAATTTTACTATTTTTTGGTATATTGGGCATTGTTTCTGACATCTCTAGCTTGTTGATTTGTCGGTCAATTTACTGTTGTAATAACTTATTACAGGTCAGAAATATTACTGAATACATCTTCATAAAATAAGCTAGACAGATAAATTTACTTCTGTTGGTCATTGGAAAGTTTTGTACTTCATATGTTCGGCAAATTTTATAATTTAGAGTGATTTTTCTACTGTTGTCATAACATTAACAAGCACTGAAATTTTCTGAAGTACCACTGTTGATTTAATTGTTGAGATCTGACACTTGTGTGGTTTACTCTAAGTTTGTAAAACTTATGGAATTTGGCACTTAAAGCACTCCTACGTTTAAGCTCTAGATCTGATCTTGTGATAATTGGAATCCAATTGGCATCTTTGTCTTTGGTAATCGCTCTAAATCTTGGCATCTAAGTTTTCATTTGCCCATCTTGAATGGTGATTAGTTTATCTTAAAGTGGTGTTGAACATTGTTGAAAAATTGGCATTTTACATCTTGTGAGAATTTGTTGAAGTTTTGCACTAGTGCCTCTAAAGCAATCGATCTCATTCAAGATTGTCATCTCATCATTGTTAAGTACTCTCGCTATAAGCTAATTCACACTAAGTACTTAAGTAACATAAACAATCTTAATTCAAGATAATCTCACTCATAATCTCTTGCATAAGCATCCTAGATCTAGCTTGCATTAAACTTTACCTCCTAGCATAAGCTAGGTTGATAGAAATTTGGGCAACCCTTCTCACCTGGCTTGAGCGGCTTGGCAACTCTTCGGTGATTAACACAGTGACCTTGCATTCGTCAGAGCCACAGTCTCTGTAGCACCGGAGGGATCGGGTGATAGGAACACAACAAAAGGTATCGTTAATCAAGCCCTAGCCTGCTTCCTGTTGGCCTCGTTCATACAACCTACCTTGGAGCCCAACTTCAAAATAGTTAAGGGAAGGTTACACTTAGACTAGGCATTTAACTAAAATTTACCAAGATCATTGCATCTCACATAGGTCCTAGGATTTGCATATCATATAGGTTAGTCAATCATTCAAGCAGCGAGTATCCATCTGGTCATTTGGTTCCAATTTATAAGAAGAAAGAATTTGCAACTCCATTAACTTTTAAGGCACTGGTCTCATAATAGGAAATCTAATCTAATCAATAAATCTTGCTTGAATTTAACCAAGTGGCTAGGGCACTCATCCATGTCTCCCAAGTAAGTTGGTTCTCAACTTGCTTTCCTTCATTTCATTCCATAGGGACTACCCCCCATAGCTTGTTGTTGGGAGACAAATAGAACGAGGTAGGTGGGGATTAGAGTGGCAGCCCCCGTCCTAAGCGTTGTCGCGGTGCCTATACAATCCGAGCGACAACAAGTGACGTTTACAACTCTCTTTTGGTAGCCCTGTAATAACCCAACCAGATGATTTCAAAAACCAAAAACAAACATCAAACCAAAGTTACCTTTTTATGATGGCCTTTTGTCATGACATCAGCTTCATGCAACATCAACATCCTGCACATGAATGACTCCATCTCCAAGATGTTCAATGTCAACGGTCTCCTTTTTACAGACTTTACCAGGGTAAGTATACCTTCTCCATGCAGATGTCATTATTGATTCTTCTAACCATCGGATGTTGATCACTTATCTTATCTTATATGGCAATGGTTTCATCTTTCATGAACTCTTCCTTTCTTTACACATAGCTACCCCAGGAACTTCTATATATAGTTCCTTCATCATAGGAGTCATGATTGTCAACCACCTCATATTCTATATAAAGTCATATTATGTTGATTTCATGACTTCATGCTTCATTCTAATGGAAGAGATCCTTCTTCTTTGATCATGCTCTTGAAATATAGCATTCAACCTTTCTATCTGCAACCATATGATGACATGACTTTATCTAATATGTATATTTTCCTTCTTTTGGTCGTCTAAACTTCCTTCTCGCAACTCCCTTTCCTTGCTTGAAGATAAGATTTCTTCAACTAATTTGATATGCTGCACAGTTTTTTCATCATACCATCATTCTTCTTAACTGGTGGATCCCACATAAGGTGGATTGTAGACTATCAATGAGACATTTGCTTCTTCCAAGTGAACCTTCTCATTAAGATTCTAGTAGAGGATCTTGATGATCCTCATCCTGCGAATGTATGATGATTTCTTAGATTTCCATTATGCTAGATGACATTCTTCCAACCATATATGTTGCTAATGAGGATATATGTAGATTTCTACTTCAGCTATTCTTTCAAGCTTCCATAATGATGTCATGAGCTCGTTTCAACTTCAATCATATGCTTAATATGATGCATCATGTCATACTTACAATCCTTCTCATCCTGACTGCAATCTTTAACCATAGTAGCGATCTTTTCATCTTCTAATTCTCCTTGTTGTGTACCAGGCATCCATAGTTGCACAATTATCTCATGAATCTATCATAGTGCCTAAGGATCCAAGCATCCTTACAATTCCCTCCTTCCATCACGCTTCCCAAAACAGAAGATCATCCCATGCTCCTTCCTTTACTTCATGTACTTGCAGCATTCATTGACAAGTAACCCCAGCATGATATCTATCCGTCAATCTAAGGTTACCATGAGACTTAAAGGTTGTACTTCTAGGGTTTTCAAGTGCCAGCCCTAGACCAAGGGTTCCAACCTTATCCATGCCTATGAGCCCAAGGTTGCATACAAACCCTAAAGACCTTGAAAGAGTTCGGGTTTCTATGAGGGAACAGTGTTAGGGTTTCTAAAAGACTAGGCTTTTACTAGTGTCAACAATTTTAACAAACCCTATATAATTAATCAACCCTACTATAATACAAGTTGAACCCTTAACAAAGAAATATGCCATACATACCTTATGATTATGTACCTCAGTACTTTAAGGCTTGCTACTAGATGTCGTGTTGAAGCATCAAAACTAATAACTTGTTGGCTTGAATGTAAAAATACACGAGATATTTTGTAATAATAATTTATTATATATAAAAATGTATAAGTGATGTTGAACGTTACAATAAGGCCCTGCTTATATACCTAGGCAGGTGTCCTTTCATGATTGGGCATGTCTTTTTAAACATGCATTTTCACTTAACTAATGACTATTTAACATAATCATTTCCTGATTATTTATTATTTGCATTTATTTATATTTATTTATTTTATATAATTTATATACATAACATTGCTTTGTTCTCAAAGCTTATTGTTGGCAGTTCCCTTCACCTTAATCTCAAACAATTGTCTTCACTTTGCTCACGTCATTTTTTTATAAATGTGATTGGTCACTAGGACCTCAACATATATAATTCTCTCGTGATATTATTTTGGAACTAGGTTTTTTTTTAATACTATTATTATTATATTATTATTATTATTTTAATAACTCTAATTTTTTTAATACTATTATTATTATTATTATTATTTCATTTTTTTTATATTGGCCTCCCTTTTTTATAAATAATTTTAATAATTAAATTTAGTTGTAATATAACTATAATGTGAAAAGCTCGATTATATATTGTTAAAGGTGTACACAGTCGGTGTATTACATTCACAATGTAATATGGTTTACGGTGTATTAACGTAATATATATCGACCATATTGTATATTTTATATAATGACCAACAGTATCGACCAATGCTTTGACCCGACTATTATTATTCCACACGGTGTATCGACCACCAATTATACGCACCACATATGAATCGAAGCCAACATTTTGATCGAGACAGAACGTTTGACGGTGGACGGAAACCTTTGTTTTTCTTAGCGGCGTATGCGTGCGGGAGGTTGTCGGAACAGGAATATGGCAATAGAGTTTGACTGTGTCAGCAAAGACCTACGTCCAAGGAGACAAGAGACAAGGGAATGTTTGCAGAAAGTTGAACGCAGGGAAGTACGCAGCAGGGGAGAGACAGGACAACAGTCGAGACAGGGTTCTGGTTGGGAGTTGTTGAACCAAAATTGTAAGTTGCAATAACATTGGCCGTAGTAGGCTGAGTGTTACCTTTATTTTATGGAGATGGAATGACCATTGGAGTGGGTGGTGGTTCTGCAAAATTAGTATTAGATGGAGTAACAAGAAAAGTAAACGCTGAACTGTTATTTGTAGATGAATCAAGGGAAACGGAAGTTGTGGATGTAACTACATTTTCTTCAAATCTTTTTTGCAATATAGTAGTAGATGTGATTCGTTTATCTCCATCCAATATTATACTATTAGCATCATTGCCCAATGCCATCAGATGTAAAAGATGGGACCTTTCCAGTCTCGGCATGAAATGACATGCCAACATTCCTACTTGCATGGCCCTCATCATCTGACTCCTCAAGAGCACTCATTCGGAAGCCTTTACTCTTTTTTGGAAGATCAGAAGGACCATCTAAAATCAATAATTTTGCATCAATTCCTGCAGGACGTGCATCAGGAATTAGGGAAGATACATCTCAAATGCCAGAAGATGTATCTTCCTCCACAGACGTTGCCACTGGATCGAACAGAGGAGCTTTACCTTTCCCCCATATTTTTGTTCGGTACTAGAGGCTCCTTGACCAGAGAGCTGGTTATTTTTCTGAACAGAACTTGGACTGTACTTATCAAAAAGGGGAGTTTCATCTATGGACTCTATACTTCTGCATGTTGGTCCATTCAGCATGCTGACAGTCAATTGACTAGGGGATTTATCCCTTGCAATGGCCAATTGCGCTTCTGCAGATATTTCTTTAGGAGAAGGCATGGACCAGTATATAATTCCAGGAATGCATGGACCAGCATATAATTCCTTTGCGGTGGCTTCCCGAGAAGGAAACGCATTATGTTCCTCAAATTTCATAGACTTCTTGACAGATTCCAACACAGTTCGTTCTCCATCATCAAAGTCAATTAATACTGGTGTGCTGGTTGGAAACCATATGATGATATCATATTCCGCATAAGCAGCTGTCAAAAATTCATGGAGATATGGACGCGTAAGCTCCACAGGATGTTCAACTGTAGATCGATGGTCAAATAATGTGTATTCATTGTCCAACACAAGTAATTTCTTGCCTTCACGACATGGATTGAGTTGTTTGATCTGCCCAGGGATTTCTGCTTGGTATGTAGCAAATGATAACATGACATTTGTTTGAGATGATGAAACTGGAGTTATTGCCGTAAATGACGTCAGAGGGTTGAAATCTGAAAAATCATCACTACCCTTGTTTGTAGAATTCGTAACATTCTCCACAAAGGCCAGAGCATCTTGACCTTGAGTTTTATTAGCTAAACGTGTACTAGCAATGGCTGCCAGACTCCATCCCTTTCATCAGTGTGCCAATGAACAGGATCATTAACAGACTATTCACAGCTTGGAGACTGGGTAGAAGACAAGGACTGCGGGTTACAAATTTCTGGAGGCAACTGATTTGATGGGGGGTATTTGGTGTTGATAAGGTACAGACACTCCATAATCAAATTCTGGAAGATCGTCATCATCCAAATTTTTAGTATAGCCACCATTTATACTAACTGTCGTTGTGGGCCCAAATCTTGGGTGCACATCATCAATCAAATCATCATCATTAAAATCAAACGATTCAATAATCTTGGGGAAATTTATTTGTTGATCACAAGGTGGTCAGGAACCAAATCTAGGTGGTATATCAGTTTCTGAAGCATCTTTATCTTCAGATGTAATATTTTCAAGTAATGTAGTAGTTAGTGAAGATTTCATAGTCGGTGATCTACTTTGAACAAAATGGTTTTCAAGGCTAGAATTAAACACATAATTTGGGTTGTCAGTTCCATATGGAACTGAATCTAAGACACCAGGGCACATTGGAGAATCTAGCAAATGACCAGATAGTGCAAGTTTTTTTCCATTTATATATTGTTGTTCTGACATCTTATGCATAATATTAGAGGTTTCATTATTTCTTCGCCACACAAACATATCCAATCAAACAATTCTGTTCATTTATATTCTCAAAATATTTGTGTGTAACATATTTATTGAGAACTTTCATTGTAATAACACCAGTGGGGGATAGATACAGCTCAACTCCCGGAGCATGTTCTGTATATCCTACCTTCTCCCCTTGCTTATAAGAATCAGCAACCTCCTGAATGCTTGTCGAACCGTTCTTTGAGGAAATATCCTTGCAAAAAATTGAAACCACCATGACTGTACGACTTCAAGAAAGAGGTAACTCCTGAAGAAACTTTTCAAATGCATCTAGTCGTACTCTTCCCTTAACTTCGACATCCTTCGACCAGTCTTTTGCTGAGGTTTCCTCACCACTTTTGAAAACAGCCATAACTATTTCAACAACAACGGATTTAATTGCACAGTTCCTTCCCAAGGTATTTCATAAGATGACGATTGAGCTGCATTTCCTTCTTGCCACTCATTCAGACAATCAGAATATTTAATTTTCCCGCTTCGGCTTTCACTTTGCCATTCTCCAATGAGCATTCTCTTGAAAGAGACAGATGTTGAAGAAAGTGTAACATGTTGAAAGAGACACATGATGTAAATTTGTATCTAGCAAATTATTTTGTAAAATTTGATTCATGGGTTTCATGCCCAAAACTGTTTTAGTAGCTCCCATTGTGAGCTCTAGGCTAGGTGATAGGATTGTGTCATTATTGTAATTGTTACACTAGTAAATAATATGTCAAAATGAGAAGTTGTGTCTCCAAGATCAAGGGCAATAACAATGTAAAATTCCTCCTCCAAAAGAAAGGCAAAAGAGCCATTACTTTGGCACAAAGAAGGCTTACACATGCATTGATAGAAGACAGCTTCAAGGCAGATTTCAAGTCGGCTTAGGGATAGTCATCAAGTCGGCCTAATGAGGCATCACAAGAAGACTATAAAAGGACCCCTCTCACCTCATTCAAGGACATCAAATCGATCACTCTCTCATACTCAAGAACTCTGTCAAAAATCAGAGATAAAGGTGCGAGGAAAAGGTCAAGACAAGCAGCCACAGGTCAGAGAGAAAAAGGTGTCTGTTCTTCCATCCGAAATAGCAAGAAGTCTGCCCACACGTACAGCAACAGATGAGACTAGGGCATCATCTTGTGTGCTCGCTTTGGCAAGGAAAGGGTTCGTTTTTGGGACAGTTTGAAGGGCAGAAATAAGTGGAAGTATCCTACTAGAAGAGCGAAGGTTTAGGAGCGCCAGAAGAGCCCTAAACCTCTCCCACATGTGAGCTTGAATTGCAGACCTGTTCTTCTCTGATTTAAGGCTGCTAGGACAGTCATCCACAAGGTCTGCAAAAGGTCCGTTCTAAGGTCAAGGGTAAGCATCTTGATACACAAGACTAATCCTTAAGGCAAGCGAAGATATAGGAGGGCTAGGAGAGCCACTCCTTGAAATCTAGTGAAGTCATTCACAGTGAAATTGCAAACTTACAGGGCTGACTGAAATTGCAAGAGGAAGATCAAGTTGTTGGGTAAAAGGTTGATTTGTAATTACCCTTGAAACAAGTACAGTTTGAGGAAAGCTACAAGGAAGGTAGAAGCTGCTCCTAGCTCATCTAGAAGCTGATCCAGTTCACTGTACAGCAGTTAGAGGACAGCAGCAGTCAAAGGTACTTGCCTTGATCTTGGAGACACATCAGTCAAAGGATCTTTGTCTAGGTCTTGGAAATTTTGTCAAGTGAAGATTCTATAAGAAGATTTTCCATGGGTTTTCCTTTCAAGGTCTTGGAGAGGTTTTGCCCTGGCTGCTGCCTATATCTTGTGTTATTGTTCTTTTGTTTATTGTTCATGGTAGCTGGTTGATGAAGTTAATGAACACACACATAAGGAAGAAATTGTTTGTATAAATAAAAAGTTAAAAAGGACTTCACAAGTAGTTACCTAGATCGAGAAATCATTAACATATCAAAGCCCTAGATTTCTCAACATGGTATCAGAGGTGTATGGTAGCACATCAAGGAAGGGCTGACAAAGAACATTAAAGAAGAGGCAAGGCAGTTGAAGTTGAAGGCAAAACAAGATCTAGATCTACATTCCAAAACCCTAGATCTATCAAAGGGAAGGCAAGATCTACTATTCTAAAGGGCAGATCTGTAAGAGGAAGGCAGCAAGCATCCTCACATTCCAATTGAAGAGCAGATCCTCAAGGATAAGATATCAAGTTCCCTCACATTCAAGTTGAAGGACAGACATACAAGCTTCCTCAAGGCAGCCATCCAAAGACAGGCTTCAAGGATCATCATATCAAGTAAGTATCTTATTTTATGAGCAAAACTAATCTTGAAAAGATGTCCTCTTGCAAGGAAAGCAATAGGTTAGTTGGGGTTGCCAACTTCCTTGCTTGGAAGAAGAGAACTGACATCAACTTAAAAGAACAAGAAGTTATGGAACATGTGCAAAAGAAAATTTTGTTCCTACTAATAGTCAAGAATTGGCCAAGTACAACAAGAATGAAATAAGAGCTCAAAAGATTCTCATAGAATCTATCAAAGACTCTTTCATTCCCCGTGTGGCCAAACTTGAAACAACCAAGGAAATCTATGACAAATTGATAGAACTATTCTCCGTCAGCACTGCAGGAGAAGGGATCTCTTTAAGAAATGAGTTGTACTAAATGAAAATCAATAAAGTAGAAGGTATAGCTCCGTACTTTATGAGGGTTTCTGAAATAAGAGATCAATTACAAGATCATGGAGAAATCATGTATGATCAAGAAATGACTACTATAGTGCTGAATGCACTGCCTGAGGATTGGGAAAACTTTAGAGCCTCACTCAATTATCTGTAGTCGATATGTAAAGTGGAAGAAGCTAGATTGAAGGCCAAGGAAGACATTGTAGTTGGATCCAAGGAGCAAGCATTTGCTGCCAGGTTTAAGAGAAAAGGGAAGTTCGGAAAATTTGAAAGATCTGGTCACCAGCAACATCCCAAGAAAGACATGTCAAAGATTCAATGCTTTGAATGTCACGAATATGGACACTACTGGAGAGATTGTCCCAAGCAAAAGAAGAATGGCAAGAGGAAACATGTAGCAGCACATGTCACCCAGGAAATACAAGGCAATGAAAAGAAGCCGAAAAGGAGGAACCACAAGATCTTTACTATGATTCAAAGATCACCTCCTGCTTTCTTACATTTATCTTAGTTGCATGATAGATTGCATAAGCATTTTGTGACATGTTGAAATTCATGAACATTCTTATGTAGTAATGGTTAGTAGTTCCTTGAAGGATGTTTTGTCTGACTATGTACATTGTATTTTATACCATTCATAGAGAAACACTTGATGCATAAGGATATGTTGAATCCTATGAAGGAACTATTAAAGTCATGATACAAGTGTGTTGGATAGGAATTTCTTTATGAAAGGATTCTAGGAAAGAATGAATTACAATTTGTAGGAAACCCTAAGATGAGAACACTTTGGTTCTCCGAATCTCTGAAGGGTTTTACAGGCAAATATTCTTTGTAAAGAATCCAAGTTCATGAAATTCAGAATGATGATACTGAGAGAAGCTGCAAGAGTCAAGTCAACTCCGTTGCAGGTCAAAAATCCTTCAAGAAGTCCGCTACAAGAATCATGGTATGATTGAAGACTGATGAGGTGTGTATGTTATTGTATTTTAAGGTATCATGTCATTTTTTTTTGGTATAGAAGATCTCTTTCTCTAGTTTGTGCAGGTGAACATATGACCTCATTTGAGACATGAGGTGGAGCTCTGCAGTAAAGAGGAAGAAAGAGATCCAAGAAGATACCATGATTTTAAGAATTCAATATCCAAGAAATATGACATCTCCCGATCGAAGGCATGAAGCATTATAAAAGAAGAAGAAGACCCTTTGACACTTGAATAGTGTTGGAGATAGGAACATGTAGGATATTGGTACAAGATGTCTCTAGAAAAGACCATCACCAAAAGGTAATATGTGATTTGTTTTGGTTTCTGACTTCTTGGAGAAGGTTTGAACATGTGTGCAGGGCCATGGCAAGAAGAGTTGTGAAGGATGTCACAACCATGTTCCTTGTGATCTAAAGCAATCACCGTTGAAGGAAAAGTGAAGATGCTGGCCCTATGAAGAAAGCTTCAGATATAAAGCCAAGAAGGATACTTTCCGGGAAAGAAGGAATGGCATGATGAAGGAAGGTGATGGATGGTTGGACCCTACATATGAAGAAAGTGATGACATCAAGGTTATGGATCATCAAAGCAACTAGAAGACCCTATAAAGTGTTGATGAAAGAGTCCCTGTCTGAGAGGGAGCCCTAGAAAGTTTCTATGAGGAAAGGAACTTGAACAGGTCTCTGAGTAAGGTGAAACTTGGAACTCATCCCTGAATAAGAGGGAGTGTTAGACACGACATTCTTGTCTTCAGTTTGGAAGAAAGAATGGAGGATTGTGTAGTCATCTGGCATCCGACACTCTTTGAGGATGTGGTAGGGCATCCAAGACAAGAGTGGGCAAGAGCACCGATATTCTTGGGGTCTGGGAACCCAAGATGAGAATAGTCCTAGTAGGGCATACTCGGAGAACACCCAGGTGGATATGACCCTAAGAGAGACAATGATGATGCATGTTTATCAGTCATTGGTCTCGCCAACATTGTGTGCTCTGATCTAAGTGAGAGATAGAGTTGTTAGTCAAGGCCTTGCTAAAAGGCCTTGCTAAATGAAAACAATGTTGGTTGAAATGATGCTATAGCAGATGGATTGCAAATCCGATCTTCTTATGAGAATTCTTCTGAGAACTTGAAAAATTGTCCAAGTACCCTGTATGTATAAATACCTCCCTAGTTAAGAGGGAGTGTTGAAGAAAGTATAACTAGGTTTGGTATTTATAATGACACATGATGTAAATTTGTAACTAGCGAATTATTTTGTAAAAATTGAGTCACAGGTTTCATGCTCAAAATTGTTTTAGTAGCTCCCATTGTGAACTCTAGACTAGGTAATAGGATTGTGTCACTATTGTAATTGTTACACTCGTAAATAATATGTCAAAATGAGAAGTTGTGTCTCCAAGATCAAGGGCAATAACCATGTAGAATTCCTCCTCCAAAAGCAAGGCAAAAGAGCCATTAATTTGGCACAAAGAAGGCTTACACATGCATTGATAGAAGACAGCTTCAAGGCAGATTTCAAGTTGGCTTAGGGATAGTCATCAAGTCGGCCTAATGAGGCATCAAAAGAAGACTATAAAAGGACCCCTCTCACTTCATTCAAGGACATCAATTTGGTCACTCTCTCATACTCAAGAACTCGGTCAAAATCAGAGATAAAGGTGTGAGGAAAAGGTCAAGACAAGGAGCCACAGGTCAGAGAGAAAAAGGAGTCTGTTCTGCCATCCGAAATAGCAAGAAGCTTGTCCACAAGTGCGGCAACAGATTGAGACTAGGGCATCATCTTGTGTGCTCGTTTTGGCAAGGAAAGGGTTTGTTTTTGGGACAGTGTGAAGGGCAGAAATAAGTGGAAGTATCCTACTAGAAGAGCGAAGGTTTAAGAGGGCTAGAAGAGCCCTAAACCTCTCCCATGTGTGAACTTGAATTGCAGACCTGTTCTTCTCTGATTTAAGGCTGCTAGGACAGTCATCCACAAGGTCTCCAAAAGGTTCGTTCTAAGGTCAAAGTAAGGATCTTGATACACAAGACTAATCCTTAAGGCAAGCGAAGATATAGGAGGGCTAGGAGAGCCACTCCTTGACATCTAGTGAAGTCATTCACAGTGAAATTGCAAGAGGAAGATCAAGTTGTTGGGTAAAAACTTGATTTGTAATCACCGTTGAAACAAGTACAATTTGAGGAAAGGAACAAGGAAGGTAGAAGCTGCTCCTAGCTCATCTAGAAGTTGATCCAGTTCACTGTACAGAAGTTAGAGGACAGTAGCAGTAAGAGGACAGCAGCAGTCAAAGGTACTTGCCTTGATCTTGGAGACACATCAGGAAAAGGGTCTTTCTCTAGGTCTTGGAAATTTTGTCAAGTGAAGATTCTATAAGAAGATTTTCCATGGGTTTTCCTCTCAAGGTCTTGGAGAGGTTTTGCCCTAGCTGCTACCTATATCTTGTGTTATTGTTCTTTTGTTTATTGTTCATGGTAGCTGGTTGATGAAGTTAATGAACACACACATAAGGAAGAAATTGTTTGAATAAATTAAAAGTTAAAAAGGACTTCACAAGTAGTTACGTTGAAATGCTTCTTGAATTTTACTAAACTTCTCTATGAATTCAGGACATGAACGTAATAGCATGTTGTGTGGCAAATAATGTTCAAAGACTCGCATGATTATATTGTGCACCATGGCTCTGATACCACTGAAGCATCAAAACTGATAGCCTGTTGGCTTGAATGTAAAAATACACCAGAAGTATTTTGTAATAATAGTTTATTATATATAAAAATGTATAAGTGATGTTGAATGTTACAATGAGGCCCTGCTTATATACCTAGGAAGGTGTCCTTTCATGATTGGGCATGTCTCTTTAGACATGCCTTTTCACTTAACTAATGGCTATTTAACATAATCATTACTTGATTATTTATTATTTGCATTAATTTATATTTAATTTATTTTTATATAATTTATATTCATAACACATGTCTTTCTAGATGTTCTTAGTCTTGCAACTCTTTTACTGATGAGGCTCTTTTTGTAGAAGATTGCTAACACAGACTGCATGCCTCACTGGTTAGGAACTCTCGAAACACTTAAAAATAATAATAATATATATATATATATATATATATATATATATATATATATATATATTGTTGATTTTGGGTAGCATCGGATGTGCTCTAACCTTGAAAATTGGTGGAGAGGCTAAGGCACATGAGATCTCCAAGACCCAGAAATCGTTTGGAGAAATTCCACCCAGATGAGGAGTTATTAAAATAATTAATATTTTTAATGAGTTCCTAAGTCTAAACTTTGGAAAATAAAAATATCAATGTGTATTAATAAAATATGGGTGAGAAAGTTCTAAGCGACGAGGATCAAGCCAGTTCTAATCTTAGCCATTGATTAGGGGCTTCATCTCAATCATTGAAGACTCAATAGGAAAAGGATAAGAGGAGACTTGAGGGTCAGTTGGAGGCACACCAAGAGGGATTAGTCAGTTCAATTTTTTGGCGCAAAGTTTGTTGAGGAAGTCGAGCAAGTGATCAGTTGCAACGAGGGCAGTTCAGCAAGGGATTTTCATCTAACATTGAAGAATACATAGCAGAGAGGCAGTGCAATGCCAGAGAGACAGCGCAGGCCATAGAAGGGCTAATGCAGAGGCAACAGAATATGACGCAGAGGACGCGGAAGGTCGTACAGGCTGACACAGAAGGCATAGAGGTTGACACTGGCAGTGCAGAGGGCTGTAGAGGCTGACGTTAAGCTTCAGAGGAAGCATTGGGGAGATTTTGTGGGGCAGACTCATAGCAGATCAATCGAGAGAGGGTGACGTAGTTCCAAAGTAGTGCTTGGAGCAGCATTCACTATCTAGCACAAGGAACAGCCAAAGTCACTGTGGGGTTGATCATCCGGTTGCTAATTTGCCGAAATATCTGTCTCCGAATAGAGGTACTACTGCCAAGGAAATTCTATGTTTGGGCGAGCCATTTCTGGCACCCTAGTTGTATTCGTGAAATCTGCTTAATAATACGAACCCTCTATACGTTGCACCATTTTTCCTGAATTGGGTTTTTCTGAGCACAATTGTCCAAAAATAACGGTGTCCCTTGTGTTATTGTTTCTGTTTACTTCAGTGCATGATCTTTGTGAAGGTTGCAATTGTGTTTACCTTGATGTTTATGTAATTAAATAACTTGTTAATGTAGAAAACAAGTAGGAGATAGTAAACCAGAAATTGCAGAAGGGGTTTATGATGTGTTAGATTCAGAAATTTTCACATATATACTGAATGATGTTTTAGGCTTTTTGCTTATATGCTACTCCTTGTAGTAGGAGGAAAAGACCAACTATTATATACAGCAGGGTTGCAGGTGAGCGGCTCCTCTGCCCTCGAACTCGCTCCCAAATCGCGCTCCCTTTGGGAGCGACCAGGGAGCGCGCTCTCGAAATTGCTCCCACATGGGAGCAAATCTGGGAGAGAATTTTCGCTCCCTAGCCTTTTTTGCAAATTTTTTTTTGTAGTAACATTCCAAATGCAACTTTTTTTCAAAGAAATAAATAATTTTTTAGTGGGGCAGCCTAATTATCAAGCCTATGGTCCTAGTATTGATACGTGATTCATCCTTTTACTTAACTTTTTAGCATTACCATGAAATGACTCAGGATGTTTGAGAGTGGTTCTGACCTCATTGGATTTCATATGGAGAAAGTAGAATTTTAAATCTCATTCAAAATCCAGCATACTTGTCAGTTTTTCAGGATTTCAAGATTGGGGGGATTGCAATGTTTCCATTGGATTTTGTCATGTATTAAGGTATGGAACTCGTATTTAATGAAGGGCATCAATCCCTCTACGTACCTTGATGTTAGTTACATTGGTTGTCGAACTCCTCTATCATGACCCTACTAAAAATGTAACCATCACTTGAACAAAATATTGCCTTGACATGCTATGTTTTTTCTATCTTATGTTAGTGAGGGTGATATTAATGAAAAAGATCTTGATTTTCCAACAAGACTCAAAAATTAGACATTTCTCACGGCGGCAAGAGACCCAAGCATTAGCAATAGATAATAGATTTACTTGTCTTTTCTAGTTTCTAGTAGTTTTTATAATTGTTGACTCTTTCATATTTATTATGATATTTTTTGTAAACAATATATGACAATATAAGTTTGAAGTTTGAAGTTGGCTATTATAACTCATTGGTAATGAATTATGAATATGATGCTTCGTGAAAGTTGAAAGTTGTTTCATTTCATTTCATTTTATAACATTTCATTTCATGTTAGATATTATTTGTTGTAATGGTTACACTTAGCTTACAAGTACAACTTTGGTGAGCAATAATGATAAATGTTATATATTGAATTTTGAAAGCTTGAAACTTTATGATTGATGAATCATGATTCATGAGACTCAATATGTTGTATGTTACTAACTTGTGGACGTGGTTGATGAAGATTATAACTTCTAGATTATTGTTGTTATATTGTTCAATCTATGTTTTTTATATCAAATTCATCATTCTACATGTTTTGGTTGACATATATGCATCAAAATATAAATATATATCCAGGATTCGCTCCCAAACCGGGAGCTTCTGAAAATGTCGCTCCTGCTCCCAAGTAACCTTGATATACAGTAATGCCTTCGATCATTACTACCTTGACCTTACTAGCTTTGGGGCTTCTCAAATGATGCTCATGATGAGAGAGTTTTCCACATTGTAATGCATAAACATGACCTTCGCATAGAATATGAATTTCAAAATTGTGCTTTGATGTTTCACATGATCACTCCATGGGATTGACAATGAGGCTATATATCCTGTTCCAATATTTACCCAAAATTGATATGAATCATTCCATCAGGACTATATATTGTAGTGAGAAGATTTCCCAAATAAATATGCTCAAAGAATTTTGATTTTTCATGTAGGTCGGCTCTCTTAGCTCACTATTCGAACTTCAAAAATAAAAAAAAATTATATATATTATATTATATTATATATAGACTCAGACTCCACAGGTCTCATTGTTCAATCTTTCAAGGAGTATATGTATATGTATTTTGGTTAGAGAAATGTGTCACAAGACATGAGTGTACCAGACTTACCTTCAAGTTGTAGCTTGAGATTTAACCTTCCAAAACGCTCCAAATCTAGTCTAGGTTTGCTCATAGATGGAGAAGGGATCTCGGTCGAGTGCTTGGGTGACTATACTTCAAATTTAAGTCCTTCAATGCGAGTAATAGGCCCAGAACTTCTCGAACCCTTTTCTAAGTGCTACAAGATTATGAATCAAATCTATGTATGCCCAGAATGTGAGAAGATCTCAGCTTTCTTCTGATCACAATATCCATGACCTAAAATAGGTCCTTAATAGGTTCGCACTATGCTCCTCAAGATACTTTTATGCTCAGGTTTGAGGGGATAACTCGTCTCCTTTAATAGACTTTACAAGGTTACTATGACTTATACCAGATCTCTGGATACCTTGATTTACGTTTTGGATGGAGGCTCAAGAATTTTGCTTCTTAAGAACTTTTGATCTTTCAAACCTGAGGTAACTTCAGTGAGCGCAACTCTTTGTGTTGGTGAGCACAGATCCAAGACTGCGCTCCTTATGCCAATGAATTCGGCCTCCTTAGAGCATGAATATAGGCTATTTGAATCCTTGAAACTGAGTTGCAGTGCTCCTACAAGTCTGTGGTCTTCTTGCAATGACAAGTGTTGGAAAATGTAACTATGTTCGGTCTTCAATAATGTACTTAAGTCATCATGTAATGTACTTGTCAAAAGAATAAAGAAAAGAATTATTATTATTATTTTTGTGACTCATTAAAGCATGGATTTCATGCTTGGGTCACCATGTTTTAGGTCAAAGTCCCCATTCAGGACTTC
The DNA here is from genome assembly GCA_000404065.3 of Pinus taeda. Classification (NCBI taxonomy): domain Eukaryota; kingdom Viridiplantae; phylum Streptophyta; class Pinopsida; order Pinales; family Pinaceae; genus Pinus; species Pinus taeda. Next base: position 32,507 of record APFE030270293.1, read on the forward strand.
TAGGATTTATTCTAAGTCTATAGAGTTATTGTACATTTAAAGAGACCTTTCTTGGGCTTTTGAATCATGTAAAAAGGTTAAGTATTGAGTCAAATATGAACTACGTAACCTCCACACCATGTCGACCTAAGCACCCTATTCAACCCCACAAGAAGCCTACAAAAGGAAGGTCATCAAATTCATTTAAAGCATCACTCTCTCATCAAGTTCAAATTCTCTTGTTGCTGGGCAGAAGTGCGAAGTTCCCTTGTAGCTGGGAAAGTCTGTCGTCGGGAAGCCGAAGAGAGTGCGAGTTTGGGGAAATCTAAGGAGAAAGGAAAATCAAAATTTCGGTGCCTCCCTCTATGTGTTTTGTGTTTTGGATTAGGAGAACGAAGTATCCTAAGTTTCGCTATTGCCGGAAGCTACTTGTTTCCGTAGATTGTTGTTAAAATTGGCAACTAGGGCCAAACTCCATGTGGGTCAGCTTATTTATGGCAGCTGATATTTTTATTGGATCCCTCTCGTCGAGAGGTGTAGGATTGATCTAAAGATCATCCGATTCCAATAAGTATTTATGGAGATATGAATTTATTTTGATTATGGAATTATTATCAAGCCGACCAGCAACTTTGAGTAGGCTCAGAAACCCAATAGTCATGCCTATTCATCATTTACATTTTATTAGTATAAATTGGTAAGGACTTGAAGTCATTTGAACAACACATTCTTGGTGTGATCTCCTCCTCTCCACATCTTGGGTTTTTGGTGCAGGAGTGAGACACCAAGAGTAATACGCTGGACTTCAAGTGATGCCCTAAATTCCAATCATGGAGGAGACATCAAGACGCAGAAGAAGGGAGAGGATCCCAGCCACGTGAAGCCCTAAATGCAGTGATGAACCCCAGCCACCAGAAGATACGCATTACTGTGAGCTAGGGTATCCGCAAACAGCAACTCAAATTCTTTTGTGTGGGTATAAGTAGATCCGCACTATAGGAAGGTGGGTACAGACCTCAGATAGGTGTAGGATCTAGATGCTATCGTATTGTTTGGATACAGGCAGACTAGATCACGTATGACATGATAAAGCCTTCGCAGTAAGACAGACTTGGCATAATGGTGAGACACAGTATCTATGGTGACAGTGATAGTAAGTGATACTAAGAACTATGACCCCTTTCTGTTCTCCCTATTTGAGATTAATGGAGATCACAATGATACTTAAGGAGCAACCTCAGTCTCTACATATATATCTTACATAATCATGTTGAAAAGGAATTTCGGAAATTACTGGAAGTCTGGGCACAATGAGAAGCAGTGACAAAGGTTTCAAGCAGTGTCAAGTGCTGCTATAGTAATGACAATGATAGTTATATTCTCAGCATAATGGAAGAAGTTGTGTCAAGAATGATCAGTGACAAAGTCATGATCTAGTTCTTGTAAGATCATGATCTCGTTGAAGATGCAGAGATCACCTCTGTGGTAATTTCAAGGGACAGTCATGTTGCAACAATGACGTTATCAATGATGGTAGCAGTACTGAAGATATCAGTGATGCAGTAATGCAGTAGTGATAATGAATGTTGTAGGATGGGTACAGCATAACAGTCATTGAGTGCAGATCAGCAATATTGGGTGCAGATCTGTGACAAAGAGCAACTCAATGATTAGAGCAGCTCAGTGACAAGATGGTACTACATGGTGCTACACGGTAAGGTGCAGCACATAGACGAGATGCAGCACTATGATAGGAGAACGAGTCACCTTAGAGAATCAGTTGAAGCAATATGTCTTCAACTAATCTCATGACGATATCAAAAGTCAAAGTGTTGACTTCTATTGTAAATGTACTCTCACTTTCTCTGCTGAACTTTGAAGAACATAAAAGAAGAATTGATCAAGGTTCCCCACATTGTGGGGTTTGTCCCTAGCTAGCGCCACATCTTGTGTCCTCTTGTCTTCTGCGATTTATATCTATGTTCTATCTGCAGTTTACTTTAATGCTAATGTGATTGCTAATCTGGAAAAGACATTGAACTAACTATGAAAATTGAAATAAATTGCTCTAGCACAGAACATACCTAAAATTAACATGGTCTCAGAGCTAAGCTGAAGACTATGCCCAAGCAAGAGTGAAAGAGAAATCACCAGAGACAGTTGGGACAAGACAAAAGGATCAATGGGTTCCTCATAATTCACCCAAGGTGAAGTCGAAGCAGAGAATATTATCAGAATGGCACAGCAGAAGGTTCTGATGGCCTACCTAAAGATCACTTCATTGGGAAGTTCAGATCTAAGGGTGGAAGGAAAGACAGATGCCTTGGTTACAATAAGTTCGGCCATTATGCGAAGGAGTGTCTGAATGGCAGAGACACTTCTCTTGATGAAGATAAACAAATCATTCCAGGGTCAAGGGAATGACAGGGAATACAGTTCATCAAGGAGAAATGGTCGACTCTTCAAAGAAAGCAAGGAACCCCAGGCACTTCATCAGATAGATAATCATGGGATATACTTGGAGCCGACACCACCTATCCTAGAAAGGGTGTAGGGAATGTTACCCCTAAATTGAATAAGGGTAACTCGATTCATTTACATAATCTCTTCTATGTACCCGATTGCAAGAAGAACCTGGTGTCCATTTCAGCAATGGAAGTCAAAGGTTACAGGGTGGCATTAATCAATCGAAAGGTATGTGTTTGAAAATAGATTTTTCAAAGATATTTTTGAGTTCAGGGATGTATCAAGTTCCAGGAAGTCCACTGGTGACCATGTCCATTGACACAGCACCAGAGGTCTGTGAATTAGATGGTGACAGGGATGCCTGAATTCAAAAAAGAGCATTAAGGTACATGTCTGAGATGTACCGAAGGAAAATTTTATAAGGGGACCATTCCCCTCATGCCACAGGTCCACAAGTTTGGAACAACCCAAGGAGTTTGAGATTCATGATCGGGAATTCCATGTATGCAGGTGGTAGAAAGCCCTCTATGGCTTGAAGCAAATCACCCCGGGCATAGTATGAGAGGATCAACAGTTGTCTGATGAAGCTGAGATTCACTAGGAGTGAAATCAATCCAAACCATTACTCGAAGGTTGTGGATGATAGACCTCTCATACCGGCAACTATGTCTGACAGGTGCAGACCCTCTCATTTGTAGAAAACAGAGGGAGTTGGATTCCAAATGTGGAAAGATAAACTGCAAGCCTGTGACTACCTCGAGGATCTTAGCTTTCAAGAAATTATATGGTAGTGATGTCGGACCAGATTTTGGGAAATGCCTCTGAGTTTCATAAACTCATTCGTGTTGATGTTCTTCGAGAACCTTCATCCGGACATATGTGTTGCAGATAGCATGTTGAGCTCATATTTGGTTGAGCTTCACTGGATTAGTGCCTAGAATCTTCTGAGATATCTTCAGGGTACAATCTCTCGTGGATTGAGATACACTGCTTGGAATATTTCAAATGCTAAGTACAGGAAGTGTGAAGGATCACTAGAACACTTCTCAGTGCCGGTTCTCCTTGGGATCTGCTTCGATATCCTGGATGAGTAGGAAGCAGAAGTCGGTGGCTTTGAGCATCGTCGAGGCAGAGTATATTGCTGCTAGCATGGCTACCTGAGAGGCAGTCTGGTTACGAAAGCTCTTCAGTGAGCTGTTTGGATACCACTATGTAGAAGGATGATTAGTTCTCCTGTGAGGTCTGGATGATGTGTTCTCCATGACGACTATGTAGTAGGAAGATTAGCTCTCCTGTGAGGCCTGAAAGATGTGTTCTCCATGGCAATTGTATAGCAGGATGATAAGTTCTCCTGCGAGGACAGGATTGATTAGTTCTCCTGTGGAGGCATCCTACCCATGCAGTCTAGGACTCATGGGAAGTACCGCTCATCTGATCAATGAGTAGGGAAATGAGGATAGGGACCATAGTAGTACTGATGGACACATCGTTGTATCCACCGTACTCCCTATGCTAGGATGACCTTCATTGATCTAGGACAATGATACTGGTCTAGGACCAGTTGTAGGAGTTGTACCTACTATGACGCTGACTTCGGGTCAGTTGAGACTGGTCTGGGACCAGTGGTACATACTCTGAGACTGACTTCGGGTTAGTGTAGGACAGGTTTGGGACCAGTAAGAGTGGTACATACTATGACGCTGAATTCAAGTCGGTTGAGACTGGTATGGGACCAGTGGTACACACTCTAAGACTAATGATACTGGTCTGGGACTAGTGGTAGGAGTGGTACCCCCTATGACGTTGACTTTGCGTTAGTTGAGACTGGTCTGGGACTAGTGGTACGCACTCTGAGACTGACTTCGGGTCAGTGGAGAATGGCATGAGACATTCTCGATCAATTCTTCTTCTTCATGGTTCAGCAGAGCCAAGTAGAGCAAAGCTGAGCAGAGTTGATTAAAGCAAGTAGAGTTAAGCAGAGCTGAGCAGAGTTGATTAGAGCAAGTAGAGTTAAGCAAAGTTGAGCAGAGCAGAGCTAGCAGAGCCAAGCAGAGCTAGCGAAGCTAAGCAAAGCAGTGCAGGGCACTAATGGCAGAGACAGTACAGTCAGACATATGGATCAGCGGATGGAGTTCTCCCTAGTTGAGAGGGAGTGTTAAAATTGGCAGCTAGGGCCAAACTCCATGTGCGTCAGCTTATTTATGGCAACTGATATTTTTATTGGATCCCTCTCGTCGAGAGGTGTAGGATTGATCTAAAGATCATTAGATTCCGATAAGTATTTATGGAGATATGAATTTATTTTGATTATGGAATTATTATCAAGTCGACCAGCAACTTGAGTAGGCTCAAAAGCCCAATAGTCATGCCTATTCATCATCTATGTTTTAGTATAAATTGGTAGGGACTTGAAGTCATAACAACACATTCTTGGTGTGATATCCTCCTCTCCACGTCTTGGGTCTTTGGGGAAGGAGTGAGACACCAAGAGTAATGCGCTGGACTTCAAGTGATGCCCTAAATTCCAGTCATGGAGGAGACATCAAGACGCAGAAGAAGGGAGAGGATCCCAGCCACGTGAAGCCCTAAACACAGTGATGAACCCCAGCCACCAGAAGATATGCATTACTGTGAGCTAGGGTATCCGCAAACAGCAACTCGAATTCTTTCGTGTGTGTATAAGCAGATCCGCACTATAGGTAGGTGGGTACAGACCTCGGATAGGTGTAGGATCTAGATGCTATCGTATTGTTTGGATACAAGCAGACCAGATCACGTATGACATGATAAAGCCTTCGCAGTAAGACAGACTTGGCATAATGGTGAGACGCAGTATCTATGGTGACAGTGATAGTAAGTGATACTAAGAACTGTGACCCCTTTCTATTCTCCCTATCTCGGATTAATGGAGATCACAATGATACTTAAGGAGCAACCTCAGTCTCTACATATATATCTTACATAATCATGTTGAAAAGGAATTTTGGAAATTACTGGAAGTCTGGGCACAATGAGAAGCAGTGACAAAGGTTTCAAGCAATGTCAAGTGCTGCTATAGTGTTGACAGTGATAGTTATATTCTCAGCATAATGGAAGAAGTTGTGTCAAGAATGATCAGTGACAAAGTCATGATCTAGTTCTTGTAAGATCATGATCTCGTTGAAGATGCAGAGATCACCTCTGTGGTAATTTCAAGGGACAGTCATGGTGCAGCAATGACGTTATCAATGATGGTAGCAGTACTGAAGATATCAGTGATGCAGTAGTGCAGCGGTGATGATGGATGTTGTTGGTGGGTACAGCATAACAGTCATTGAGTGTTGATCAGCAATATTGGGTGCAGATCCGTGACAAAGAGCAGCTCAATGATTAGAGCAGCTTAGTGACAGGATGGTACTACATGGTGCTACATGGTAAGGTGCAAAACATAGACGAGATGCAACACTATGATAGGAGAACGAGTCACCTTAGAGAATCAGTTGAAGCAATATGTCTTCAACCGATCTCATGACGATATCAAAAGTCAAAGTGTTGACTTCTATTGTAATGTATTATCTCTCTCACTTTCTCTTCTGAACTTTGAAGAACATAAAAGAAGAATTGATCAAGGGTTCCCTCACATTGTGGGGTTTGTCCCTAGCTAAGGCCACATCTTGTGTCCTCTTATCTTGGCTTGTCTTCTGCGATTTATATCTATGTTCTATCTGCAATTTACTTTAATGTTGATGTGATTGCTAATCTAGAAAAGACATTGAACTAACTATGAAAATTGAAATAAATTTCCCTAGCATAGAACATACCTAAAATTAACAGTTGTTGCATAGTCGAAGTTGCTAGCAAGAGATCGAAATACAGGGAGGCTAACTAGTGTGGAGGGAAGGTCTGGTCTTGGTCTAGGGTGAAGAGTCTCGAAACATACTATTGAAAGGAAAAATTACCTGGACTAGGTTTTCCTCTCGAGGGGGGTTTTTCCTTGGCATGTGCCTACATCTTGTGTCTAATGTTTTATGTGTTGCTGCTTTTGGTAATTGCTTGATGAACTAGAGAAAGAAGATATAAATGTAGGAATTTACAGGGTAAGTTCCTCAGAACGAACACCAAAAGGACACCGCTCACAACCAGATCTCAAATCAATACACCAGTATTTTTGACGTGGTTAAAACCCTCAAAGGGAAATAGTCCACGGCCTGCGCCAACGTGGCTACTACAGGCAATTTATTAATAAAAATTGAAAATTTACATAAGCTTCTCTCATGCACGGTTAACCTACAAATGACCCTCCATGCGCTTTAAATAGAATTCATGGACCAATCGGGTGTCAAGCCACGGATCAAGTGTCGGTAATACCGAGGAGAGAATGAACCGTCGGATCACTACATATCGTGACCGCGGGATTGTAAGTTACAAA